>LBNU01032160.1:116731-196981 GCA_014162995.1 Artemisia annua | reverse complement strand
TTCATTGGTTCATGGGGAAAGTTTGGACATCGGGGATAACCATGGGTGGTATGTCCCCTCCAAAGTAATGCTTCAACCTGTGACCGTTCACTTTGAAATTTGGTCCGTCTGTTTGAGATAATTCGACGGTACCATATGGATAAACTTTAGCCACAGTGAAAGGACCAGACCAACGGGTTTTGAGTTTGCCCGAGAAAATCTTTAATCTAGAGTTGAAAAGAAGGACTCGATCACCAACGTTGAAAACGCGGTTTTTGATCTTGGAGTCATGAATTTTCTTTGTCTTTTCCTTGAAAATCAAAGAGTTCTCGTATGCCTGATCCCGAAGTTCATTTAATTCATTCAGCTGAACTTTACGGTGATCACCCGCTGTCTGAAGATCGAAGTTAGAATGTTTCAAGGCCCAGTAGGCTTTGTGCTCGAGCTCGATCGGTAGATGACACGCCTTCCCGTACACAAGCTTATAAGGAGTACACCCGATGGGTGTTTTGTATGCTGTACGGAAGGCCCAGAGTGCATCATCTAGTTTATCCGACCAAGAGGCACGATGTTCTCCTACTGTCCTCTCCAGAATCCTTTTAAGACCACGGTTCGTTACTTCCACCTGCCCACTTGTTTGGGGGTGATACGCAGTGGAAAGACGGTGAGTTACACCGTACTTCTGCATGACTTTATCAAATGGATTTGCCATTTGTGTTAATGTTTATGTTGGCTATCCAAAAACGCCACACCATGTGTATTAATTCACAAAAGCAAGTTTTTTGTATTTCTGTGCCACATGAACGGAATGGTCACCAAAATACAATTTTTGTGATTTCTCTATGTTCACTTTCCACATATATTATATATTTATGTGGCCAAAGGACGAACAATAGTCACTCTCAAAAAACATTAGTGTGACTATAAGTTGTTTACGGTCACTAATAATGACTAATCCAACAAAACTTGTGCCTAATTTGTCACACATATTTGGGGTTTTAGTCACTCTTTTTCGATGGAAAAGGCCACGAACTCAACAACGTCACCATATGCCACCTACGGTGGCGGGACTTTTGGTGACACACGACGAAAAAAACGTGTGTGACTATATGCATATCGTCACGCATTTTGGGCGTGACTGATAGAACTTTTTGTACCAGTGTTACCAGTTACCCTCTAGTCACATATATACACAAATGCGTGACAAATATTTTACGAAATGGTCACACAAATCGGATCAAGTGTGGCTGTTTATTTAACGCTGGTACATTTAGTCACGCAAAAATGTCACAGTGTGACCGTTCAAAAACGACCATGTGTGACGAAAGGTCATTTTTGGCCTAGTGTGAGCTTTCATTCAATCCAAGTTGAGCTCCAAAAGCTCAACTGTCTAAACCTTAAGCTCATATTATTGTGCACTATCTTAGTACATATTCTTGTTTATATTTGTCCCTTGGACATGTGCACATCTTACTTATCCTTCTTTTCCTGTGAATAAGCCTTTTTCAAGCTTGTTTCAAGCTTATGATTAAACTGTGAGCCAAAAGCTCACTGCATAAGCTCATAAGCTTGGAAACTGCTTATTCTTTGGTTCTAAAGTTTTATTCTTTATTAAACTTACTCATATACAGTGTATATTTAATCCCAAAAACAGAAAATACCATAATCAACACTTTAAAGCTAAGTGATAGCTTCTATTTAGGAGCTTAATTGCTTATTTGCTTATTTTTGTAAATAACATATCATTTTTATAATTTTCATAGGTTCATTTATTTATTTAATAATTATGTACAAATTTCAGATTTTTGTTTATTTATTTACTATTTATAATAATTCAATAATCATTTTAGTAATTAAATAATAGTAAATAATTAATAATAAATGGAATAATTGTATAATAAATATATTTTCAGTTTCAGAAATTTTTTTATATTATTTTAGACTTTTCTAAATTTTTATTTTATTTTCTTAGGCTTTATTTTACATTTTCTTATTTTTCGGTTATTATTTAATAGTTAATAATAGTTTTTAATTCATAGTAATTAATTTAAAACTTGTAAAAATCATTTTAATTCATAATTAATTTTCTTTTATTATTAGGATCACAAAAATATGATTTTCACATTTGTGGGAGTTATATTGATCACTTTTCACTTTTTAATTTGTACGTAGACGTTTATTTAAACGTAAACGTACACGTTTTAGGTTTTTAGGATTTCTTAACTTTTAAATAAGTTTGTAATTATAATTAAATATTTTATTTTCTTTAATTTGCATTTAAGCCGCTAAGGCATGCAAATTCTTCTTTATTTATATTTGATGATTTGTTTTTATACGTTTACGTTTATTTAAACCTAAACGTACGTTTGTAAATCCTTTCACATTTTAAGGTTTCTGATTGTACGTTTATACTAATATAGCTGTGACAGAGCTATTAATATTCACATTCCTAGTGTTAGTCAATCAGATTCCTGTTTTTCTATATTCAAATAACTTCAACATCACACACGTTCGTTGTATTCAGAATGTCACACCTCATCAGGACATAATGACCCGAGGATATAATTTTATACTCCTTGGTAAACTTGCATTGCGCCCTTGATAAGTTTGACTTATATGGTTGACCATTCACAAGTGGTTGACTGATAAAAGACATGTAGTTTGGGAGGAATCAGAATGTAGAAAGAAAGAGTAATGCAAGGGGTGAGGAATACAAGAGGCAAGGGGGTATTTATAGGCCAAGACTCAAACTTGGGAAAAATTTACCGAGGCCGGCGCGTCACCCACGCGTCAACGCGTGGGCAGCGCGCCAGGACTCTGTCATAAATTTCCCAAGTGTTGGGTGTTGGATCTTATAAATATCTAACCTTGCTAAACCCCCAATTGTACTTCACACTATACCTTAACATTAATCAATCTAAGGTTTACCAACTCAAATAGCCAATTTGAAAAATGTTTTGTGAAGTGTTTATTAGAAAACTAAAAACCAAGGGTAGAAGAGTAGAAAGGGTAATTTGGTAGGGGTAGAATGGGTATTCCTCACATGGCATAATAGAGGAGAATATGCCATGGAATATTCCTCACTAGAGAAGAGTGAGTGAGGTTGGGTTAAGAAGTAACTATGGTTAAGTTTGGAGAGTGTGTGGAGAATAAACCATGGTTAGGTTAAAGGGTATATCCAAGGGAATATTCCATCCTTGGTTTGGTTAAGAGTTAACCAAGGTTAAATGTAGAGAACTAACCATAGTTGGGTTAGGAGAACCATGGTTGGGTTAAGAAAGAATATCCAAAGGAATATTCCTTTCTTAGAGAGAAAGTGTGGATGTTGGTGAGTTGTAAAGATGGGATGTGAAAGGGTGTAAGGAATATAAGGTTGGATTGTGTGTGTGTAAGGGAATATGTAAGAGTTGGATGTGATGGGGAGCCATGTGTGTAGAAGGTGAAATGGTTTGTGAGTAGTATGTGTATTTTGAATGTAAAGGTATTGGGAGTGTAAGATATGGGTTGTATAAGGATGGGACATGTATAGGTATGAGTTGTACATGTAAGTGTGTGTAAAGAATGGTATGTGAGTGAAGTATGTGTATTTTGAAAATAAAGTTGTGTGTATGTGAGTATGTAGAAAAGAGTGTATAAGTGTATAGGGAATTGTATGTATGTGTGTATAAGAAAGGTGTATGGGAAGTTGGTAAAGTATGGGAATATTGTGTGGAGACAAAGGTACACTTTGTAAGGAGGTGTAAGGGAATATTGTAAGAGGTTGTTGGAAAGGTATTTTTGGGAAGGATTGTGGGAGATTTGATGGTTTGACTTTTGTAAAATGAGATTAAGAAGAAGATTAAGAAAGATTAGTAAATAATCTAATTGTCATTAAGAAGAAAAGGTTTAGACAATTAAGATTATAAGTTGAGAAAATCATAGGTTACTTATAAGTCCAAGTAACACAACGTCGAGAATCCATAGTTTCATAACTCATGACTTTCCACGACTCGACGTACTCAACTAACACCTTGACACAAACAAGTCAAGTGCTTTGCCTTGATGTAAAGCATAACCCATGCGGGTAAGGATGCGTTTACGCAAAGAGACCTTGGACTTAGTTTGACCAATAAGGGAGTAAACCCGTTATGTGATTAGAGAAGACGTAAGCACGGGATATGAGCATATGGATGCTTTCACATGATGCTACGTGAAATATATAAGCTCCATAAGTTTAGAAAAGCCTTGGCTCGAGGTGAGAATTTAGAAAACATGAGTTGGCATTTTCTCGTAAGTGGGTGTTTTAAAAGTTGGATCTCTCTAATCCCAAAACTCGTTTCAAGTGTTCTCAATTAAGCACATAGCATATTCATACCTGTATTGAAAGATCTACATTTGTCGGGTAAGGGGAAAGCCGACTTTCAAAATTCGTCCCGATATTCACAGACGCCTGGCGCGTCACCCACGCGTTGACGCGTGGGTGGCGCGTCAGCAGCAGACATGTGAGACGGGGAATTTTGGCTAATGTTTGTTATTTTATGTATTTCGATGGTTTATTTGTCATCATTAAAATATTAAGTGATCTTGATCATGTTGCCTCAACAGTTTCTACCCTTCATCTAGAGATGAGGGGGATGCTAGTTAATTCATTCTTCTTCCTCGTTGTAATAGCTTTATTAGGTTTTTAATAAAGGTTTGGTACGAGGGTATATCGTGTGTAATATTTTGTCGGTTCTTTGTAGTCTCTCAAGTTTGCTATGTGTGCTCGATACAACTCGCGATCTAGCGTTCTGCGATCGAACTTCGGGTTGTTGTCGAGGTATTTATCCAACAAAATGTGAAATTGTAGAACTTAAGTAAACTTTTCTGGTTTTTGGCAGTTTCCCACTTCGTCCTAGATACGTTTTGAGAAAATGGAGCAGATCTTGAGGTGCTGGCAGTTAGTGGCGGAGCCAGGTTTAAAGTTGAGGGGTGCCGATTTCATTTCAAAATAGTAATGATTGCTATTACGGAGTATTTACCACTAAAATCACCATGTCCATTAGTTTGAAGTTTCAACATGATATCTATATCCTATACGTTTGTGTTATGGTTGTAATTATGATATAAGGTTATGAACAACATCGTCACTTGAAATCGTCATCTATTTCTTTTCTTTCCCTTTTTTTTTTCCTTATATTGTCCATGATTTAACTTAGAAGCGATGTAAGAATAAAAACTCTTGTATATTAATAACTAAAATCCTCTTTTCATACCAAAATTTTAAGTGTCACAAATACTGGCAAATTTTATGCTAGTTATCGTTTAAAAATATTACCATAAGCTAAACCATATACCATAAACTCTGAAACGAAACACAAACACGAACATGAAATTGAGGCTCATTAATTGGTTATGTGCATTGAAGAATAAAGAAAATGGAACAAAAAATGAAACATTTATATGTCAAAAATACTAATATTGTTGAGGTCCTTAATGAGCACAAAGGGAGTTTATGTTTTTATTTTATGGTGTCTTCATTAACGGTTGAGTAAAAGGGAAGCCAATTGGCCAAATTGTATGAAATATTTTATTTGGGCTTACTTATAGGTGTAGTAGTTGGATAGGTTGGGGGAGGCCTAACACCCACCTGTCCCCTTACCTCCTCCGCCCCTGCCGATGATTGAAATCTTTACCCAACCCATGTACAAATCAAAACTAACAAATACTTCCTACCTCTTGCATACGTCGCTCCGACAAAATTAAGTGACATTGTAACCACCATCTTTTGCAAAACTGGACCAAAGGGAGGGAGACTTAGGGTCATACTGTTTGTTCTCTACACGAAGAGGCGTGTGATGTTCCCGTTATCTTTTGCCTGTTTTGACAAAAGAAGAGATACGTGAATTATTTTTTTATTTTTTTGAATTATTTTATTTGATAAACCAATTTAGAACCAATATGAAAGAGAGTGAGAGGGAAGACAGGGATGAGCTACCGACCGAATTATATAACCATCTATTATAAACATTTCTTCCTTAAGAGGATTGTTGATACTCGGTTTTGGTTAACCAAAATTTACATTTGACAACCTTATGGTTATAAAAGATAAAACTACGTACAATCTCAAGAGTTTGTGCTTTTGAGAAATCAGAAGATCAAAACTGAAACTTACACTAAAACTAGACGTAATTGGAAAGAACATTATTTGCTAGATACGTGAAGAAAATCAATGTTAGTTACTATACGGCCAAAATTGTCACATGAGCCAAAATTAATTTGATCGTGAATAACGTGCTTCTGTAGGTGAATACCTAACCTCTAAAAACAGTACCAATAAAACGTTGTACAATATTGGATGGCTATAAAAGAATGATTACTTATACAAACAACCATATCAATATAATAACTAACTGAATTTTATAAGCGAATAAATTTCTATAATATAGATTATTTTAGGCCTTTAGGAAGGAAAAAAACATCTTATCAAAATGATGTTGAACAATACTAGATAGATCATCACAAATGATTTGCAATGACATTTCATCTACGCGAAATATTGTGAAGTAGAAGAAACAGAAATTCTTTTGAAGAAGCACTTTTCTAAATTATCGAACATTAGAAATACAAGTAGCCATACTAATAAACCAATAAACAATCATTTTTAAAAAATAATAATCTTGTAAATCAACGTACAATCCTCATTTCAAGATTAATGTTCTGCAATTCCATTGTTTATAAACTGGATTTATAGTACTAGTTATAATGCCCGCGCACGCGCGGGTTTTTTTAAAAAATTTTTGAATGATATATTTTTATTTATAAAAAACAAATAATTTAATTTTTATTTTATTTGATTTATGATTTTTAATTGTAGTTTTTTATGATTAAAGATAATCATTTAAATCTTATCTATATTTTTTGTATTTATCTTCTACTTGTATAGTATATCAACAAAACGAATTTAAAAACTTATAAATTAAATAATAATTAACATATTACCTAATAAGGAAATATTCTTTTTTTTCAAAATGACAAAGTACCCACTAGGGGTTTTGTTTTATTATATATTTTTGGAGTAAACTGAATTCCAGAGTCTTTTTTTTTTAGAACCAAGATCGATATGATAACATTTATCTTTAGCATCGATAAAATACAGAAGCTTTATTTAAATGACGTGCTCTTCTTTTTAATTTGCATTAAAAAGAAGCAATTATGTGAGGAATTTCTAGATCAAATGAGAATTTTTTTAAAGTTGTAAAAATGAGAACCAAATAAAATCTGATAAGTGACAGTTACTTTAAAACAAAAATAAAACCTTAATGAATCACAGCTAAATTTGTTAAAGTTATTTTTTTTTTCTTTTCATTAAAAATAATAATAAAAAATAAAAAAAAATAAAAAAAATAAAAAAAACTGACAAAGCCTTGATGATATACTTTGATTCAACATGTAATGTGTATCAGGATTTAGTGTGTATATCAGTTAATTTGTGTATTAAGTGTACTAGTTTATGTATATAAGATATCAATTGTTTGAGAATTTAAGGTATCGGTAGAAATTTATACTTGCGTATGAGTAGTCCCTTACTCCCATATCATTTGGTTATTAGTTGCTAAAATGTTAATTTGTATTAATATTATATTTTTGTGCATGTTGCTAAAATGGTTATTTATCAATGTCTTTTTGTAATTGTATAGATTAGTTTTCATTTTAACAACTTTAAAAAAGTTTTCACATCATCTCTCGAGTTATTAATTGCATAAAAGATGTCTATAAAACACCAATAACCAAATACAACATCGCGTTATTAATTGCATAAAAGATGTCTATAAAACACCAATAACCAAATACAACATGCATGCACATTTGCACACTCACTATGGCATTCCTTCAATACCATGTTATAATCATTTTCCTCACATTCTTAGTTTCGCTTTATTTTTATTACATTTTCAGAATTCGTAGATCCTCATTGCCCACCAAATGGCCTATACTTGGTATGACCCCTACCTTGTTATGGTATTACCATTATTTTCACGATTATACGACCAGCATTTTGAAACAGAATGATGGTACATTTCTGTACAAAGGCCCTTGGTTTTCCAACCTAGATCTCCTTTTCACTAGTGATCCAGCCAACTTTCACTATATAGTAACCACCAACTTTCACAATTACCCGAAAGGTCAATCGTTTAGAGATATATTTGATATCCTTGGTGATGGTATTTTCAACTGTGACAACAAGTTATGGGAATTGCACAGGAAAGCAACCATGTCACTCTTCAAAGACGACAAATTCCTGAAGCTTGTGGAGAAAACCATGTGGAATAATGTAGAAAAAAAACTTATGCCGGTTCTTGAGTTCATGTCTGAACGAGGATCTGTGACCGATTTGCAAAGTCTCTTCCAGAGGCTAACTTTTGATAGCACTGTGAGTTTACTTCTAGACTACGATCCTGAAACCTTAACAGTTGAACTTCCTCACTATGACTTCGAAGTAGCCTTCACCAAGGCAGAAGAGACTATCTTCAATCGACATTACCTCCCAAAGTGTTATTGGAAGTTCCTAAACCGACTTAAAATTGGCAACGAGAAACATATGAGTGATGCTCTCAAGCTAAGTGATGAGCTTTTCTACAAGTTTATAAATGAAAAGCGAGAAAAGGAAACAAAGGCAAATGATGAACAAGTAGAGGATCTAACCTTACTAACAGGATATATGAGGGAATACAAGGATCAAACTGGTACTTCTGGTAACCCTGATAAATTTATCAAAGACACTTTATTAAGTCTCATGGTTGCAGGGAGAGATACGACAAGCTCAGCACTTACTTCGTTCTTTTATCTCCTTGCCAAAAATCCAGTAGCCGAAAGCAAGATCCGTGAAGAGATTCGTGAACAATTAGGAATGAAAGAGGGTGAGGAATGGAAACAGTTTGGTGCAAACGAGCTCGGAAACTTGGTTTATCTTCATGCAGCCTTATGTGAAGCATTAAGGCTATTTCCTCCGGTTCCTATAAACCCCAAAGTTCCTATTAAAGCAGATACTTTGCCAAGCGGTCACCGAGTCAATTCAAAGACCAAAGTATTGCTACATCCATATGCAATGGGACGGATGGAGACGATATGGGGACAAGATTGTTTGGAATTCAAGCCTGAGAGATGGATCTCGCTAAAAGGAGGAATCAAGCATGTACCATCTTACAACTTTACAGCATTTCATGCAGGGCCAAGAACTTGCTTAGGTAAAAAAATCTCTTTAATTCAAATGAAATTAGTGGCAGCTACAGTTTTATACAATTACGAAGTTGAAGTGATGGAAGGACAGTCATTTAACCTAAAGGCTTCCGTAATCCTCCAATTGGAGTACGGTTTGATGGTGAAATTAAGGAAAAGAAATGACCAAAAAGTATATTAGCTTCCTGCTTCTATTGGTAATTCCGTCATGATCGTTACAATTATAGCTTTATATATAATTAATCATATGAAGTTCTAGTGTGAGGTGCTTTCAACGCATTTATTTACTTCTTGTACCCGAGTCCTACAATGAAAGTTGGTTCATTATGATTGCGTAAAGTTTGTTTAAAATCAGAAGTTTATTTGTAAAAAAAATTGTTCACTCGCGTTATTTCTATATTATGGGTATTTAATAGGACACGGTTTTCAAAACCAGTGTTCAAGTTTACACGTTTGATCATCATGTGATATTGTGATGTACTGCTGGATGACTACTTCTATAATTAAGTACTCGAAGTTGAATCAAAATTAATGAGGAAAAATTTATCTAACTTAAGCATAAAACCATTCTCGTGATCGATGCTAAAGATTGCACTTGTAACAATTACCTTTAACACTCTGCAAACGAAATTTGCACGGAATTTGGTCAACAAAGTAAACTTAAGAAAGACAAAACATCTGGATTAGTTTCGTAGTTGCAAGACTATATGTCGTTCTTTTTGAGACGATCTTTTCGATCCTCCTATTAGTAGTATTTCCACCACCATCGATGAAAATTTTCAACCACTGTTACGGCTGTTAGGTCATGAATGGTGAAAATAGAAGGCAAAGTGCCAGTAAAATGTTTTTTCGCTACAAGGAAAGAATTGCATGCCTATTTCAAGATACATGTCTTGATCACTAGAATGTTCATCCTAACATGCATGAATGGTGAGTTGATGACCATTCGTATAGGTATAGATTCGTATCCGGTGGGTTGCGAATCTATATATCTTTTGCGTCTCTAATCATGCTTTCTATTAACCGGTGCTGGTTTTTTCATTTTAGTTGTATATCCATATAGCTTCTCGACAAAGGATTTTTGTGATCAATAAAATATTTGTTGCTTCAAAAAAAAATGTATAGATTTGTATCACCGCTTAAAGATTTTATCTAAGGTGGGCAATTTGGATATAATCTAATTCAAAGGAGTCAAAGTAATAATTTCTTCGAAGTATTATAATATCTATATATATACATGATGACAGTATGACACTCAAAATTTTAGGATTGTACCCCCTTTTCTCCAAAAGGCCCCGACCCCCGCTTTAAGATCTCCTAGGCATTCGGCAGAGGCAGACTGATTTTCCTAAAATGCACATGATTCCAAATCTTTGGGTTACAAGTTTTCTTTTTCTTTTTGATAAGCAAAACTCTATATCAAAACCTAACAAAGAAATTACAAGAACGGACTTCTCAGTTCTCATGCGACAAAAACACTAGGAGACTAAAAACACAATCAGAAAACTAAACACTCCTCCTCACCATCAATACAAACAGAAACAGAACCCACCACATGAGATATATGGTTTAAGTAAAAAATTAATGATCCTGCAAGACTACTAAACCCACCCCAGTATCACCACCCAAACAAAAAATCAAACCCATGAGTTGCACACGCGACACACGTGAAATACACACACCATCAGCAACAATTCAAACACAATTATTCCCACTGCAAATTCCACGCCTTTGACCTCCTACTGATCCATTCAAAGGCCTTTAGTTGTATGTCCTTGAACAGTTTCGACCCATTCTCCGTCTTCCCTTTAACAATCTTCATGTTCTTGCTTTTCCAAATAAAGTAAACAGCCACCAACATCACCACGTGCCATAAGACTTCTGCTTCTTACCCAAAGAGCGCCCCCCGAATGTTGTAATATATCCTTTATTATAAGAGCAATAGCAACCATAACACAGGTTAAAATTTAACACACTGCCACGTCAGCGCCACATCAGCTTATAGTTAAAGCTTAACTCACAAAAAAGTTCACCCTTTACTCAAGGTTAAGTGGCTAACACGCCACGTTAACACAGCTTTAACTTAGACCCTCGATGTGGTTAACTCCACTTTAACGATAGATTTTAAGCCCTTAACGTAGGCATCACGTTATGAATGCTAGTGCTCTAAAGGCATTGATTGGCTCAAAACCTAACAGGTATTGTCACACGAGCTAGCCACTTGTGAATGGCTAACCGTAACAAATAAACCCTGAAAGTCTAGAGCACAATGCAATAAAATCCTGAGGAGTACAGTGTTTCCCCGGGTCGTTAAAGTCCCAACGAGGTTGAAATTGTATTTGTAAAACGTTTTTGGGAAGAGTGATTTNTTTTGGCAGTTCAGGTTATAGAAAAATGATGAGTATTTACATACTCATCAGGCATGCACTAGAACGATCCCCTACCAAGAAAAATCCTTTTCCAAACGTATAGAGCTTTCATACACAACACTAATTAAACAATGGTCGACGGACATTCTAATACATTTTCACAACATGGACAAAGTACGGATCCGAGTCCATATTTATACCTTTCTTATCAAGCTCATTTCAGACAGGAATTCTACCGTTTAAAGTCCAAATGAAACATTGACTTTCTTAGGCACAAGTGTGTTCCATTTTGTCTTAGTACTACCCGCTTCCCTCCTAACACGTCACTGCTCAATCCATTGGGACAAAGATTTCACTGAAAACTCACCTTTTGGATCAAGCTTCCATTTCCATCTATGCTTGCAATTTTGATCAATACTTATACCTGCCATTATCTCTAGCTTCTAGCTCCTTTAACTCACCCTCCACCCTACCCTGAGGGCCACAAGTTTTCTTTACTTTTAATAAAATGAATCTCATGAATTTTGATTTGGATGCATACAATGGAGGACTCTCGAAGGGTACATAGCTAGTACATTATTTTTTTAAAGCCTTCTAGAGGGAATTGGTTTCCATATACTTAATCATTGTGTAGTTTCGTGTTCACGAGGATTCCAACTAGAAGTTGTGCTACTCGCGCGACTCATCTGTTGTTCTAACTTTTATGCTTTTATGGGGACCAGGGGCATAGTTCTGCTCCTTGGGATGATCTACGAGGTATAGCTAATGTTATAAATAGCGTGAGGCGTGACGTGGCGGCATGACCAAGCCTCACGCCTTAGTGGCAAGCTTTTGTGTTTTTAAGGAGTGGCATAAGGCGGCACAACATATGAAAACATTTGTATATTTATATCATATTTCATATATATCGAGTTTACAAAAAGCGTTTACATAATAAATAAAATTAAGAAGCTATGCTTATATGTAATATTTTTTATTTAAAAATAAATAAAAAAATATCGGAATTGAATAAAAAAATCACTACGCCTCACTCCTTAGCACGTCTTGTCGAGCCTTTCCAAATCTCACGACACGCATATAATCGACGCCTTAGCAGCACCTTGGAGTGTTACCCCATCATAATATCACATCAAATCGATCATTAAAAGTTAATGTTAATATTTAATCTTAAAAATCTACGCAACCTTAAACATAGGAAAAACGATAAATAAGTTTTAAACGATGCTCACACAATATAAAAAGAATGATTTAAAAAAGATTTTCAGAATCGGATCCTATCTACACGCCAGTCTTGAATTTTTCCATGCCTTGAACGAGATTTCAAAGACATGCCCTACTAAGTATTGTAAACACAAAATACACTATATTTAGGGGTTTGACTTTGAGGCAAGACCCGCAATCAAATTAATATAAATCGAATAACTAGTTAACTATTTTACTTCACACAATAAATTTTAACGTTTAAGATTCTGTGACGGACTCATATTTTTTTCTCGGGCATCACTAAAACAAATGTCGCTCGTTTCTGCTTGATACTAATCTTGTATAGGCTGCCAAAAAAAATTAACGATATAGACTGCCAAATATATATATATATATTTTTTGAACAGCAACAAAAGGAAAATGTATAAAACACAACTTCAAGCAAGAAACTAGAAGAAAATTACAAAGGAGATTGTAGTCAATCTTGCCAACTTAACATTTTGGCCCCTCTAAATTTTAACCAAGAAAAAGAATACAATTGTATATAATCAAAAATGTCACTTTTTCTCATAGACTGAGAGTTAAAAATGACATTATTTCGAAACTTCCAAATATACCACGACGTAGTCGCAACTATGACGTACATCCGCTCCTTTTTAACAGACGCTCCTGCCAAACCATCGATCCAGGCTAACCATTCTTCTATGGAACTGAGATTAGAATTCGAAATATGGCACCAGACTCGAACTAACCTCCATACATCAGAAACAAGCTCGCATGTAGAGAAAACATGGTCTTTAGTCTCGGCCGTCTTTAAACAAATTGGGCAAAATTGAATCGATATCAAAACCACGTCGAGATAAATTGAAACGGTGAGGAAGGCGGTTCAACGATAACCTCCACATAAAGACGTTAATCTTCTTTGGAAGAAACTTGTTCCATCTTGTGCTTGAATCCATAATAGGAAGAATAAACTTTTCAATATGTTTACGAGTTTCCCCAACAGTAAAATCACCGTCCTTACCTAGAAGCCACTGCCATGTATCTGATTCAGAAGTAAGGTCAACGTGTCCAATGTCGTCCAACATGGAAGCCAACATACCACCAGTTCTGCCACCTTCAATTGGCCTATGCCAATTCCAATTCCAGCCATTATTTGACCATCGATCAGCCACGTAACAATCTTCGTTAACGTCTAACCGAAATAGTCTGTTGTACCGCTCATTCAAAGCATTGTCTCCAATCCAAACATCTTTCCAAAATCTAACTTGCGATCCACAACCTACTTTTAACCGAATGGTATTGTTTGGGATTATATCACTTGCATGTAAAGCATGAATCAAAGCAACCACATTAGCCCATGTACCATGCGTAGCACAATGAGCGGAATCTAATCCCCCGTCTTCTCCATGAATAGCTTTAATTAGAGACACCCATAAAGCATTTGGTTGAGTCAAGAATCTCCAACGCCACTTTTGGAGTAGAGCTAAATTGAATGACTTTAAACTACCTACACCTAAACCACCATGAGCCTTGGCTGCCAATACGAGGTCGCATTTTATCCAAGCCACCTTCTTTTTAACATTATCACCACCCCAGAAAAAAGTAGCTCTAAGGCTCTCTAAAAGATTATTAATTGTCGCCGGAACTTTAAAAATAGACATGTAATATATTCCGACACTACCCAACACCGTTTTGAGTAACGTTAGACGACCACCAATTGATAAAAGATTAGCTTTCCATGATGAGAGTTTAGCTCTAAACCGATCAACCAAAGTATTCCATCTCGAAACCTTATTCATATTCGCGCCAATTGGAAGACCTAAGTAATTAAACGGTAATGACCCCGGAGAGCACCCCTTCAAGCTAGCCATAGATTCAATTTCTTCCGTGGAAACTCCGACACCGTAAACATAAGACTTATTAATATTGATTTTGAGCCCCGATGCTAGATATAAAACATTTAAGACCCGGATAATATTATCCATGTCATTAGTACTTCAATCCGAGACCATAACCACATCGTCGGCATAGAATAAATGAGAAAGCTTGAAATTTGAGTTTCCTACGCTTACTCCTTTAATCAACCGATATTGGGAAGCTTCTTTAATAGCTACATGGAGGCCCTCCGTAACAAGGATAAATAAGAACGGCGATAATGGGTCACCTTATCTCAAACCACGATTAATCGAGAACTCTTTGGTCGGACTACCATTTACAAGAATAGAAGTCCTGGCTGAATGTAACAATGCCCGAATCCATCCTCTCCATTTTTCACTAAAACCAAAATGTAGCAAAATATAATCAAGATACGTCCAACTTACGGAATCATATGCTTTCTCAAAGTCCACCTTAAAGATCATCAGCTTCTTGTTTTTTCTTTTTATACCAATCAATTACCTCACTTAACATAAGCGGACCATCAAGAATTTGACGGCCTGATATAAAAGCCGACTGTTCATGGCTTACAAGATTATCTATAACCCCCGCTAGGCGATTGGCAAGAAGTTTAGCTAATATTTTATATTGTAAGACAATCAAGGATATAGGCCAATAATCATTAATGAGAAGAGGATTATGAACCTTTGGGATAAGTGTGATGAAAGCCGAATTAGCTCCCACTAGCATCTGGCCTGAAGCAAGAAAAGTTGATACAAACTCCTCAACATCAAATTTCAAAACATCCCAATACGACTTTAGAAACAAAAATGAGAATCCATCCGGGCCAGGAGCTTTACTGCTACCACAATCCCACACAGCATTCTTAATTTCCTCTTATGATGCATCTTTGTCTAACTGGAGACGATTATTATCAGTAAGTCGCACGAACTGAGGAATATCACTGAAATTTACGTTAAATGCATGATCTTGAAACTTTTCTTTATAGAAATTGAAAAAAATATTGTTTGACATGAGAGGGATTTGAATACCATACTCCGTCAACAATAATTTCTTTCACCAATTGTTGTCGTCTTCGTTGATTAATTAATCCATGAAAAAAATTCGTGTTTTCATCACCTTCCACATCCCACTGAGCATGAGCCTTTTGAGCAAGGTCCAAACCAGTTATATGATCCAACTCCTCACATTCTTCCAACAGTTTTAGCCTTTCTTCTCGATCCGAATCTGACCCTACATTCATATCCAGTTTTTGATCAATTTCGTGTATACGGTTTCTGTGAGCTATTTCTTGAGATTGCTCTATGTGTTTGGTGGATTGGTGCCACTCTTTAATCTTTTCTTTAAGCATCTTTAGTCTACTTTTAAGTCTTGATCCCGGGGTGGTTGTTATTGTTGACGAATCTTCTATGGATTTTTTAATCAGTGTGTCAAAATCAGGCCGTTTCAACCACGAATGAAAGAACTTAAACAGGTATGGACCGTAGTCTGATTTTTCAATATGAAGGAAAATAGGGTTATGATCAGACTTACCCCTTTCCAACACCGTAGCCTTCAAATCTTGAGTCTCGTTTATAATAGACTCCGACAATATAAAACGATCAAGTTTACTCATTTTTGTTCCTAACTTATTAATCCAAGTAAACCTCCTTCCACCCATTGGCATTAACGAAATTCGTTAATTCATTGAAGGAATTAAAACAATCTGCTTCTGATCGGGAAAAGGTAGAACCATAATGCTCAGACTCATCTCTCACCTCGTTAAGATCTCCAAAGAGCATAAACTTACCATTATGAGTCTGAATGAATGCACGTAAAGAATTCCATAATGTTGCCTTAGCGTGAGTGTCATGTGGGCCATAAATATTAATCAGAAAATACATATCATCGGAGTTTGTCCATTTACCTTGCACAATAACATACTGATCATCGCACCAAATATTAGTCTTAATAAACATAGCCGGATCCCAAATGGAGATAATCCCTCCTGACCTTCCTCTAGCCAAACTACAGGCATAGTCAAACGAATAATTCCCCCACATACTGTTAGAATCTAAGTTTATGGTTCTAACACGTAAATGGAACGACATTTACGGGATTACATTATCTATCTTGAAAGGCACAAACACATGGACTAGAAGCGTCATTATTGTAAAGTTATGTGTTTGTTAGCCTTTATATACCCCTCCATACTTCCATGGAGGGGTGAGACTTTGTGTATTTTCCTTTCATTTTCATTATCAATAAAACACACACTAGTTTCCCTTCTCTCTCTACTTTCTCTCACTAACCATGGAGGTCATCTTCTTCCATGTTACCCGACCTCCCGAATCCATAAATCAACAATAAACTACGTTTCAACAAGTGGCATCAGAGCCAAGGTTTTTTACTTTGTTGATTTGTGATGTATATCTTGTCAAAAGTTGTCATCTTGAAGCTGTTTATACCTTATTTAAGCTGTCCGTACACTATTTTAAGCTGTTCGTACAAGTTTTAAGCATGTTCAGATCTGTGCCAAAATTTTTTTCTCTCATACACATCTGGTCATATTTGTTTAACTGTCTTGTATACAAGATTTATATGTATCATCTATGGTCAAAAGTCCAAAACTTTCATTAATGGTTTATACGAATCTGTTGAGTGGGTCACATCTTCAATATTTACAGTTTTGTGTATAACCTTTTTTAGACTTTTGTACCATTCCGTGAAGAAGTTGGTCAAAAAGTGGACAGAAACGTTGGGTAGACAAACTGGTCAGAAAAGTCAATCGGAAAACTCATTGGAAAAATCATCGGAAACTGGATAAACTCACCGGAATTCAATCGGAATCTCTTGTATAAGAGATTCTCGATAAGTACTGTTTTTCGAGAAAACTAAACCCTAATTATCGAGATAATTTTCTCGATATCCAGGATCTCGAAAACCAAGTTCTCAAAAGCCTAGTTTCTCGATAATTAAAATTTTCTCGATAAAAATTTTCTCGATAAAATTTTTCTCGATAAGCAGAAAAGTTTCGAAATCTTTTGAATGCAAAATTATCGAGAACTTTTTAAGTAAAGAAGATGAAGATGAGACTTTGACCACAACCATATTCCAACACTCATAGGTGACCTCAGAATTCTTATCATCACTGGTCCATAACCTTTACAACAAAAAAGAAAAGATGTATGATAAACAACCACAGCCACGACCCAAAACCAACCTACACTATATCCCATCCTCCTCAATCTACTCACCATCACTTCACTAGACTCGAACTGAAAAATAATAATTAAACAGATCTCAGATTTTTTTTCTTTCTCGTGTGGTAACATAAGTCCATAGACCTCAAAGTCTACAACACACGAAAGAAATTGTCATCATCATCGACCTTGTTGAAGCATAGCTTCATTTAATATCCGAAACTAAAAGACAAGATAGATAACAATTATGTTATCCTCTTGTCTCGGCTCGTTCAAAACACAACAAACAAAAACAAATAAAATACACCTACCATAGATCCTTTATCAAGATCTTGAAGTCAAAACATCCGTTGGTCTTCATGGGTTGGTTTGATTCGTTCTTAACCGTATGAAAGAAGGTCTTCTACGTTGTGTTGTTTTTTAAGTGTGGTGACTGCATAAGTTGTGATGATTCGAGAGGGTATTTGTTTGGATTGATTAGTGATGAGATTTGATAGTTTTTGAAGGTGATTAAAGTTTGGTGAGGAGCGTACAGCAGATGGGGGCGCACATTTGTGTGTGAAGTGATATTAGGGTTTAAAATGTGACAAGTGATTATAGCATCCTTTAAATACCCGAATGATTAGGGTTTGATTTGGACCGGCCTATTGTTGTGCTCACACAATTTGGACTTGGGTAGTCTATTAGGATATTCACTTCTTTGGGCCGAGAATGAGCTGTTAGTTGGAGTTGTTTATTTGGACCTAAATAAATTGGCCTAATTTTTATATTAGTGCTAAAAGTTTATTAAGGTTAATTTTTGGTATTATTATTGGTTCAATGGTTATATTGGGGTACGTAATGACAAAATGATTAATTTCACGGGGATACGGATACATTTTTTTGACAAGATCGGGAAATCATTATCAAGTTCAATTAAACCGTCAAAAGGCTAGAATTGAGCATTTAACCGCAAGATGTGACTACGGCGATAATTTTTTATTACTTAATTGAGATTGAAGTGGAATTTCACGGGTGCGTGTACTTAGTATCTTGAAGATGTCGAGTCTGGCGATAATTCTTCGAGATCCTTGTTCGAGCTTTTGTCCGTACAAATGACAGAGACTTATCATTAATGTACATCCTATACTTGATGGTGTTAGAGTATAGTGTACTTAGGGATTCGATGGTGGACGAACTCTCTACGCCGCTCTTAGTCATACAATAGTGCAAGTTTAAGTCACAAGTTTGGGTTATTCTACTCCGTTCTCAAGTTCATAATATTGGGTTTTCTCCATCAGTAGTCACTACAAAAAGCCGTCAGAACGATAATGGGGTCGGTAAAGAGTTGGTTGAGAGAAGTATAAAAGAGTAGAGATGTTTATCAGCAGTTGATTCTCATGGGGCTAATTATGGTACTTCACACCTGTTTGGTTAATTGGACATATGGGGTTACGCTGCCTCCGATTCTCATCGTTAACATAGTGTGTATGCTTCCGATTTCGAAGAAGACATCGTGGGGGAAGATAGAATGAGTGTCCTTTGAGGTTGCTTGACTTCTTTGCGAAAACCCTCTTCTTTCACGAGTTTTTGCAAACAGGGGGAGGAAATGAGACGGTCAGTGGTCCAAACATCTTACTTTGGTGTAATCGTCTCAACTTTCACGGGTTGGTTTGTGTGAAGTTACCTACATATGATGTTTTAACCGCATTATGATGCCTCATACACGGTCATATTATCGAGTATTCGTGTAAACACAGGTGATTATTATTCCGATAGACCGTAACAATCAGGGGGAAGAAGTAATATTTCATCTTTCGTGGTTTGTTTGGTATGAAGTATCTACATACGTGAGAAGATCTTGCTGATTTCTTGCATGTTACCCCCGAACGGAGCTTCCGTATTAAGTATAACCGTGATAATTTAACTACTCAGATTTGCTTGGTGTGGTTTACTGTGTCATCTACAAATTCCGCTGCGTACTCAAAACATCAAAAGTTAGAAGACTTGTTTACTACATCAGTTTCGAATCTGCTGAAGACGGTTGTCAGTTTGGGGGGAAGCCGATTCAGAAACTTCGCCAAAAAGAAGTGTACGAAGAAGCCACTAAAGACATGCAGCATGAATTGGGGGGAAGTTAATCCACTTCATGCATATTACATCATTTGTCTACAAGTGAAGAAAAAGTTCTCAAGTCGAGGTACAAGATGAAGACAAAGAGCATCAACTGTAGACATCCTCAGCACTTGAAGAGCCGATGATAACCTTTCTTTATTTGTATTTGTACTTGTAGGAAATGTTGTAAGTAATCCCTAATGTCACCCCATTGGGGGAAGATTGTTAGAACCTAAGTTTATGGTTCTAACACGTAAATGGAACGACATTTACGGGATTACATTATCTATCTTGAAAGGCATAAACACATGGACTAGAAGCGTCATTATTGTAAAGTTATGTGTTTGTTAGTCTTTATATACCCCTCCATACTTCCATTGAGGGGTGAGACTTTGTGTATTTTCCTTTCATTTTCATTATCAATAAAACACACACTAGTTTCCCTTCTCTCTCTACTTTCTCTCACTAACCATGGAGGTCATCTTCTTCCATGTTACCCGACCTCACGAATCCATAAATCAACAATAAACTACGTTCCAACACATACTCTTTAGCCGAAACAACTCAAGACGCGTCAATTTTGATTCTTGAATTCCAAGGAAATGAACATTATTCTTATAACACAACTCTTTGATCCAATTACGTTTTATTGGTTTCCTGGTGCCTCTAATGTTAACAGACAAAATATTCATTGATCCCATAAAGACACCCCTGCTCCATTAAGGATACTTTTTAAGATTTTTCTACACCCTCGAACATCATATCCCAATGCACCCCCAATGTCAATCAAACGAGACATCTCATGTATCATAGAAATACCCCGAACATCTCTTTTTCTATATTTAGCAAACATCGTCGAGCACTTACTTTGTATGAGATGATTCACCACTCTGTTGGTCAATGTTTATATGACGCTTAAAATCCTCGAATCCTGGTGGGCGACTAGGATCCGTCGAAGCACCTGAAGCGTTACCCTTGAGTTCATCATCTGGGTGAGATGTTTCTTTCTCTTTCTCTATCTTTATATGATTCTCCTCTGTACATGTTAACTCTTTTTCAAGATCATCAAACTCTTTTATGTTTTCATCAAATAAAGGTACTTCTTTTTCAATGCCGCCAACCTCCTCGTCTTTGTCACTAGTTGCATCTTCTGACACTGTATCATCTTCAATTCGAATGCTCCACGTCACTATCTCTTGAACACGAACCATATGATTCTCCCCGTTAACTACTACCATCACATTCTCGGAGATCATATCCTTTTGTTTTATGGCGATACACACTCTACCAATACCCATGGATGACCCTTGATCAATCTCAAAAAACATGAACTTGCCAACTACATTTGACACTTTCTTATACGCATTCGAACCCCAAGCACATAATGGAAGACCAGAAATTTCAATCCATGTCATCCGTTCGTCAACAACGAAGTTTTGAGAAACACTCCTTATGGACGAAAACACGTTTTTCATTGCTTCATTGTTTCTAAAAGCGTTACAAGTGGTTGCATCCTGAAACTGAATCCAAAGCCATAATCCCCCAATGTGATGTACCTTAATCTGAGTAAATCCTTCACTTCGACATAATCGATACACCGCATTCATCGTCCCAACTTCCCGAACTTTCACCAATGCAACCTTAGTGGATTCTTCCACTCTGATCAAATCACAATCACTCATTGTAACACACTTGGATTCACCTCGCTGTTGATCATTGGAATTCTTCTTTTCTCCTCCATACACAACTGAGGCAAAAGATTTTGCACCTGATATGTTTGCGGGTAAATTATTTACCTTAGAAAAAGCTGGAGCCGGAGCCCTACTACGAGGGTGATTGGTATCATCTGCCACTTTATGCGACTTGGCTACATCATGCCTCTTGAATCTCGCTGCCAAAGGGTCAAACGACAACTTTCAGTGATGGCTTTCAAATGAAAAACGAGTTACGAAATGATATGAGAGTCATGAGGAAATGAAAATACAATGATACTTTCATTGAGAGGTAAAACGGTAAATATCCAGAGATTATATATTTATCAAAGATAAATATATAAGCACTAAAAAGGCAAAACCACAATCCCTCTTTAGGGATATATGTTCGGCAGACCCCTTTGTAGGAAGGGAGGGGTTGAGTTTGATTTATCATCAAACTAGAAGTGCTTAGGGTTAATTATGAAGGAACTCAATCCTACAAAAATGTTCCTGGGTACCTTATAAATACCAAGGGATTCTAGGGATTCATATAACAGACACTAAACCCTCAGTTCTCCCTCTCCTCTCCTCCTCTCAACCAATCGGTCGAACCAAAGGGTTTAATCCCTTCGGCGGATCCCAAAGTCGAACCTAAGCCAATTAATACTAGTCAACTCCCTTGTCAACTAGTGTACCCGATTTCGTACTCGTCAACTTGCATAGGTTCGAATCCCTAGTTCTACCTGTGCGGTACCAGTGAATACCTGACGCGATCCAAGTTTAGATTTTCTCTCAGAAAACCCTAAACTATTCGAACCAACGAAGAGAAGAAAGAAGAAAGTGATACTGCATGTGCAGACTGGTCTGAAGCTTACACAATTGTAGGAACAAGCAAGTCTTCTATAAACGCTTTTATGCGTGTTAGATTAGGTTATATCTGTGATTAGGAGATCTGTCTGGGTTTCGGCTGCATTGCCTTTGTGTGTTAACTTTTTGTTGTGCATGTTTAATAAGCCATGCGGGTGACCACCAAATCCTTACAAATATCACTGCCATCTTAGAGTACGAACAATGCAAACTCCATGCCACTATCACAAAATTGACCGATACTGGAGAGATTATGACCCAGTCCTTCGACGAAATAGACATTCTTGATCGTGACTTTTCCATGAGATCACCCTAACCAGAGATAGTTGCAAAGTGATCATTCCCAAATCGCACTGTACCAAGAATTTTTCAACGAAGTTCTTGAGCAGTGCCCTATTGTCGGTCATATGCTTAGAACACCCCAAGTCGAGGTACCACAAGCAAATTTAGACAATCTGCACAACAAGACAAAGAAAAGGAAATTTGGAACCAGTGAAGAATGGTTCCTCGAAGTTGGATGGAATAGGTTGCACACATAGTGTTTGTTTTTTATCAACGATTTTAGCACTACTGTCATAAGTAGTCCTAATTAGATTCCGCCTATATCCTACAAATGTGAACATTTTACCAGTTTTTTTCTACCTAAAGCAAGAACTAGGCAATAAATCACTGAAAGCAAAAGTATGACCTGTTGTATTGGTTTTCTTTTTCTATGACCTTCTTCATTTGCGAAGTGATTTCTTATTGTTTTTCTCATTCAAAATCACGCAATCATAAACATTTTTATCAATCACACAAGCATTAGAATCAAAAATATTAAAAATAGAAATAACACAAACATTCTTGCTATTAGAAGCAACAGAATTAACAAACTTAGAGTTATTACAATCATCCAATCGCTTAGAGCATTTTTTATTGTAAGCATTAAAATTCCTAGGTTTTCAACTACATGAGTGGGAGTCTATGAGGCACTAATCTTCAAAGGAATACTCTTAGCAAGTGGTCTCTCCTCTCTACGCGTAGTATCTTAACCAGTACATTAGAAGATTGCATAGGTTTAACATGTTGTTATGGTTTCTGTTTCTTTTGCTTATTTTTCTTAGGCTTACATTTCTATGACTTTTAATCAATGACAGTAGAATTCACAGTAGGAGGAGAAGTCAAAGAAGGCGTAGCACATGCATTTTGAGGAAAATCTTGACTAGTCAATGCTGCTCTTCTAGCTTGTTTATGGTAATAATTATGAACCATATCATTTGAACAATAAGGTTCCTTCTTAATTTATTTGGTTTCAGTCTTTAATTTTACTTCGTACATTCCAGGAGCAATAACTTTTGGATTTTTTTAAAGAAACTATTTCTTTTTCTTTTGGCTTATGAAGAAGTCGAGAATCTTGTTTTTGAGAAATAGATGAAGTTGGTTGATTTAAAATATTTGTGACTTTTAGTTTAGCCAACTTACTTGAGCTTAAAAACTCTACATTTTTGTTTTTATCAAATCAAGCACTTCAGATTTTGAGTTCGTAATTCTCTTTTAAAACGCTTTTCAAATATTTTTCGTAGGAAACTTGTTGTGTTTGTTTTCTTCAATCTTTCTTTGTCATTGTAGTTCAAACTCAAGACTTTTTTTTTCATGTTTAGCAAAAACATTTCAATCTTGGCAGTACGACAAGAAATTCCTCATTGAGTTCAACATTCCTTTTCAAGAGTCTTTGATACTCTCTTTGAGCAAAAAGTTTTCAACCTCTAAATTTGAAACATCTTTTTCAAAATCCACTATCTGTCTCACAATTTAAAGACTCTAGTTCGATCAACACAAATTGATTAATGAAAAGATCTTTTTGAAGTTCTAATATTTAGCATATTTGATCAAATTCATGTGCAAGAGACATACCATAAGTTAAGTCATCTTACATTTCAGAAAGAAGTTGTTCTTTAAACACAATAAATTTCTTGTTAACATATTCATGGGAGGCTCAATCTGATATTTCAAAATCTTTCTGAATTCATCTTTAATTTCTCCTTCCGACGAGGATGAATCTAAAAATTCAGCCATCCGGACTTTTTGCTTTCCACGAACAATAGCCAACAAAAAATCTAATTGAGTTTTAAGATCACAAAAACTTTTCCGTGCTAAACTCTTAAGCATTTTTGCATCATAAGTCAAGTGAGTCTGTTCCAACTTCCAAGTGGTTTTTCAAATTTTTCAGAGGAACTGTTGGTACTTGTTCACAGGTTTCATTTGAAGCCAATTGCATTCTACTAAGCGTTTAACATTCACCATGATGTATTTGTATTTGACAGTGTTTGGTTTGAGAGAAAAATAAAGTATGCAGTGTAGATAAAAAGTAAAAATAGAACTATATTGATTGACTCGATCTTACAAGTATTTATAGGTTGTGAAACGACATAACCTTTGCCACATGAAGTAACATGACGTTTCACAAAACCTAATAACTGTCAATAACTACCAACTATATAACTGTTTTTCTAACGGGCTGTTTGGGTTGAGTTTGACCCAAACATAACACTTGCCCTGTTTTGACCCAATACGACCCATACTTAAATAAACACATAAATAAATTGTCTAAACAAACTTTACAAGCATTAACTGGTTTACATCTCCCTCCTAATGCTTTAAAGTCCAAACTTCCATGCCTTCTGGTTCTGTCTTCAAGTGATGATGATGAAATCATCACTGCTTGTTGTGCTTTCTTCTTTTATATCATCTGTTGCTTCGATATTGCTACCACTGTTGCCTTCCATATTGTCTGTATCTTCCATCTCAGTCCTGCTTCTTTTTCTTGGAATATCATCTAGCATTCTTCTACTCCCCAGCATTCATCCTGGCAATAACCTGTGGTTCTTCATTCACTGCAGTTTCCTCTGCCAACCACATCCTCTGGCTTTCCTTGCCTCTTTGCTTCTTATAGTAAATCTTTGCCATCCAATGTATTCCTTGTATATTTCCTTGACTGCTTCCTGCATGGTCAGTGTGATAATCCTAGCAATTGTGCAACTTGGTGCCAATTCTGGTTGAATGTAACTTCCATGTATCCACCCAACTCATCCACAAATTTATATAAACCCAATAAAATCATTTTAATTACCCCTATAACTGGTGGTAATTTCCCTAGCACTTGTTGTTTTAGGTACTCTAAATAGAACCATTCTAGCATCTCCATAAACTTCCCTTTCAATACTTCCCATATACTATATACCACTTTATTTATTTTGAGTAAATCTAAAAATGATATAAACCTTGGAAAGGTATTTACCTTCATGAAGTACAAAGTCCCATTCAAACTCAGATACTCATTTTCTACATAATCATGAACACCCTCTTTGTTCATTTTCAATTCTTCCAACCCTTTGATCAAAGAGCATTCCCTCATTTAAATCCAAAGATCTAAAATAACTGTTTAGGAATTCATTGTGACTTTGAGTGATGCTTGCTTCATTCTCTTCTTCCATGGTTTCCAATTCTGGCTTCCTTTCCCCATGTCATCAAACATGTACTTCAGTGTACATTTGTTGTCTCCATACGTCACCAAGTATCCTTGCTCTTCCAATTGATCTAAACTAAGTATATTCAATGTTACTTCTGGTGTGAAAATACATTGGATATTACTAACCTTCCTTCATTTGTCTCTACAAACACTTCTCCCACTCCATAAGAAACAAGAAATTTCTTTTCCTTTTCTTCTGTCCCTTCAACTTGAATCTATGAATCATTCGTTTGAACAAATGCTTCATTGGACTCATGTGTTTCTTATAGGCTACCTGACATACCAAATGTCATCAACTTCTTGATCGACCCTTCCACCATGAAATCAGTGGTTACATGAACCCTTTCGGTTCATATTTGAAAGTTTCATGGAATTCTGGCATCTCTTTTGTTGTAGGCTTCACCATCATTGTTTCTTTGCTGTTTTAATTCCTCTACCTTTGTTCATGCATTTCCCATATACATGTCCTCTCCTTTTACAAATATAACAACGTGCACGCCGTATCTTTTCTGGATAGGTCACTTGTTTCTCCTATTTGTATGTGTTTTGGTCGTGCTCTTGAGGAGTTTATGACACAACTTTTCTTCACTTTCTTCTTCTTAGTAACTGTTTTCCCTCAGGGGAGATATGTTTTTGTTTTTGGGCAATTGTGGTGTGTTTGGGTAGATATCTTGTTGCGAATAGTTCTGGTTAGGTGTGTTTGGGATTTCTTTGCAACTGCTTCCCCAAGGATCAGAACGTGGGCTCTGATACCATGTTATTTTTTTGCCAGGTCTTCAAAATTCGGGTTTATATTGTGAGCACAGAGACGCCGAAACCCACGGACCACCAGCCCGGCGGACAACGTAGTGCGAAAAACCCGCACAATACAGGAGGCCGGCGCCAGAAGAGGCATCCGGAAGGACGAAACCCGTCTCCAGATCAGATGCCCAGGCGGAAAAGACGGATGCAGGGGAGGATAACAGAGCCTATGGAGTATCAAATGTTGTCTATTCAACAGGCTCAGTGAAACATGGTTACATTGTACAAAAGAGACACGATCTCTATCTAAGATACTACTTTCTGATTACATGTATCCTATATATAGTGTGCCAATGGTTGTGTCGAACCATTGCAATGTTTCACAAAGGGTGTGTTTGTTGCTGTTTCATTCGAACAGACACAAAGCCAAACATCACACCTTTTCGTTTCTAAATAACTAACTTCTGTAACTAACTTAAGTTTCTATTGAACACATTTAGTCCTTCATCTTACAAGTCTTATTCATACAAGACTTATACAATTAAAAGGTCCAACAGGAACACTCGGAAAACTCACTTTTTGTTTGTCAATCAAAACGATGATAAGAAAAAGCGGTGTTTTCCTTGTTAACTTTCAAACGTTTTTGAGTTTCAAAATCAAATTTACGAAAGCATGTTGAGTGTTCTAACTTGCATATTAGAGTTATATCACATATGATACATCAAACGAGTTTGACTATTAGAAACAAAATTTCTTCTATTTCCTCCAACATTTATAAATAAACTGTATTGATTTGAAAGTTCAAAAATTATGTGTCATATATGGTTAGAAAGCTAAAAATGTGTATTTTTCAATGCCAAAACGATAAATCATTGGAATTCTACACAAATATTTATGCTCATTTTACAACAACATGTTTAGTGTTCGAACTTACAAACTAGTATTATAACATGTGATATATCAAACAAAATATTGTAATAAAAAAAAAAATTGACTTTTGCTTTCCCATTTAACTTATTATTAAATTATACCTTCCTGAAATTGCCTAGGTTAATTTATTACCATAGCTAAAAGAAGTTTCTGGTTTGGTAAAAAGACATTGCTTTCCCGGTTGAGCTATTTAGCATTTATTGGCATGTGTTCTAAAAGACAACCCACTTGTAATTTAAAGAGTTTCTGGTTTGGTACTGTTTTCAGAATACTTGGTTAAGACATATCGAAAGATCAAACTTTGCATGTACTGAAACTTTTTAAACTGAGACTGGGAGTGGACGAAGAAACGAAGTTAGATGAAACGCTCCTTACAAGAAGTTGATGAAGAAAACGATTGTTAGTTAGGGCCAAAGATGTCGACCAAACATACAAAATTAGATTGATGTTGAGTCGTCCCCCTTATAGAGTCACCATTTTGGTGCTTCCATAAATACTAAACCTTACAATTGCATGTGTTGATGATAACAACCGCCGCCATACCCAAATTGTCCAAGTGAAATAAACAAAGTTATGAACTTATATGCATATATAGCATAACTAGAAGAGTTCTAGTTAGAGTTGCAAATTCCTTTAACGATATATATTTAAATCTGGGTCCTTTGACAGATCATATGCACCGTGGATTCATGAGAACAGGCGGAACTCTTTAATTTGAGACCACATGCATATTATAGTGTAACAATCTAAGCCGCATAGCATCAGGACGACTCTATTTTTTCTACATAGGTCATTAAACTTACAAAACACGATATTTGGGTCGTTGAACTTATAAAAATTATGCCCATACAAGAAAAAATGCAATTAGCATCAGGAAATCTACCAACGACCATAATTTGTTGCTAAATTTGTGTATTACCAACCGAATTAGCATTAGACTTATTTCTTTTGCTATTTTCCAATGCAATAGTAGTTATGAAACGTGTATTAATAATAGGTTATTGAATTTATAAAACAAGACATTTATGTTATATAACATATCAAAAAATATGTACTTAAGTCACTCGTATTTAAATTCAAATTTTTGAATAGTGATCTAAATGTCATTTTTTTATTAAGTTGAGTTACCCAAATGAATAAAAATATAATTGAGTCACTTAATAGAACAAAATCACAAAGTAGAGTAAGCTCTTTTGTATATTAAACCCGTAAACTTGCATACTAGGTATCTATAAATACACTCATATCCAAAGACAACATGCATTCATACTCAACATGACATTACTACAATACCATACCCTAATCTTTCTCTTCACACTCTTAATTTTCCTTTACCTTTATTTTAGCTTCAAAACTCGTAGATCCTCATTGGCCATTAACTGGCCAATATTTGGTATGACCCCTGGCTTGTTATGGAATTACCATTGTGTTCATGATTATACCACCAATATTCTAAAACAAAGTGGTGGTACATTCATGTACAAAGGTCCATGGTTTGCCAAAAAGGACATGCTCTTCACAAGTGATCCTGAAAACTTTAACTATATATCATCAACCAACTTTCCTAATTACCCGAAAGGTCCAGAGTTTAGAGAGATTTTTGATATACTTGGTGATGGTATTTTTAATTGTGAAACCAAGTTATGGGAATTGCACCGTAAGACAACTATATCACTCTTCAAAGATGAAGAATTTTTAAAGGTCGTGGAGAAAACCATGTGGAGCAACGTAAAGAAAAAGCTTATGCCGGTTCTTGAATTCATGTCAGAGCAAGGATCCACGATTGACATGCAAAATATCTTCCAGAGGCTATCTTTTGATGGTATCATGAGTTTACTTCTAGACTATGATCCTGAAACCTTAACAGTTGAGTTTCCTCATTGTAAATTTGCATTAGCCATCACCAAGTCCGAAGAAGCTATCTTCAGTCGACATTTCTTCCCAAAATGTTGCTGGAAGTTCCTAAACCTGTTTAAAATTGGCAGCGAGAAACATTTAGCTGATGCTTTCAAGTTAAGTGATCAGCTTTTCTATGAGTTTATCAATGAAAAGCGAGAAAAGGAAAGAAAGGCAGATGGTCAACAGGCAGTGGATCTAACCTTACTAACAGGATTTATGAGGGAATACAAGGATGAAACTGGAAGTTTTGGTAATCCTGATAGATTTATCAAAGACACTCTATTGAATCTCATGGTTGCAGGAAGAGATACGACAAGCTCAGCGCTTACTTCGTTCTTTTATCTCCTTGCCAAAAATCCAGTAGCAGAAAGCAAGATCCGTGAAGAGATTCATGAAAAACTAGGAATGAAAGAGGGTGAGAAATGGAAACAAGTTGGTGTAAAAGAACTCGAAAACTTGGTTTATCTTCATGGAGCCTTATGTGAAGCATTAAGGCTATTTCCTTCGGTTCCTGTAAACACCAAACTTCCACTTGCAGAAGATACCTTGCCAAGTGGTCACCGAGTCGATTCAAGCACTAAAATAATGCTACATTCATATGCAATGGGACGAATGGAGACGATATGGGGACAAGACTGTTTGGAATTCAAGCCAGAGAGATGGATCTCACATAAAGGAGGAATCAAACACGTACCGTCTTACAAGTTTACAGCATTTCATGCAGGGCCAAGAACTTGCTTAGGTAAGAAAATCTCATTAATTCAAATGAGATTAGTGGCAGCTACAATTGTATACAATTACAACGTTGAAGTGATGGAAGATCGGCCACTTACCCTGAAGGCTTCCGTAATCTTCCAATTGGAGTACGGTTTGATGGTAAAAATAACTAAAAGAAATGAAGTAAAAGTACAATAACTTCATCCATCAATTGGGAATTTTGTCTCGCTTTTCAAACCTGTGTCGTCCAACATAATTGATTCATCTATGGCTGCGTACAAAATTCCTTACATGGATAATAATAAAGTGTTGATATCATGGAGGTCCAGGTTTATTAGTGTGTATCTGCCTATTATGTGCTCAGGTCATGTGCAAGTTTTTTTTGTGATAAGGGTAGCATTTGGAATTAAGTATGCATATGGGTACTGCTCAGTAGTACTTCTTGTTTGCATTATGTTTGCAAAAGTTATATAGGTCGTGATTGGTCCTCCTTTGGCAGAGTGTGAGTATTGATGGCAATATGTCATGAGGATTATATATTCTCATGTGGGTACTTGTTGTCACTGGATGGTTATTTGCCTTTTGGTCTAATATTTAGTGTGTTATTTTTCACTACTAGAAAAAGTGCCAATAGCAACGGCCCAAATTCGTTGCAATATGGCCTAAATTCGTTGCTAAATGCTGTTAGCAACAATATTACCAACGAAACGGGTTCGTTGCTATATCGCCCGTTGCTAAACCACAAATCGTTGCTAAATGACTAAATTCGTTGCTGTTTAGCAACGAGCTTCGAAGTCGTTGCTAGTTTTGGGATATGGACAAGTCGTTGCTAAATCAAAAGATAGCAACGAAATTATTATTGATGATATTTACTAACGACCTTTCACTCGTTGCTAAATTAGCAACTAAATCTCTAATCAGCAACAAGTTTCAGTTTTTGGAATAGCCACGTAAAGTTGTTGGTAATTTTGGTTATAGTAGCAACCACATGAACTTGTTGCTAAACAAACTCTTTACAGAAATACACAAATTGGTTTGTTTCATTACAAACCATTTACCATTCATAACCTGCTACTAATTAATCAAACATATAGACAAAAGATACATTCCACCAACAGTGCACAATATAAAGCTAAACAACATCCATCAAAGTTTCGTTCAAAATAACAATAACCCATCAAAAATCGGTAAGGGCGGCTATAGTTAAGAATTCACAACATCATTACAAAATTAGCTACCTAAAAGTTTAGAGCTTATATACCGATAAAGGGTTAGACATCACAAACTCACTTGTTAGAAGACGTGACCTGTAGTTAATCACTGAACATTTTTCTCATCTCAGCCCTCATTTCTTCCCTCACCTCTTCAAGCCGGCTCTCAACTCTAGCATTCACTTGTGCTTGAATGTTGGCCTCATTGTCGACTAGTGTTGAATAGGATTTAGTTCCATGGCCATGCAAAATCTCAGGATCTTGAGTAATTCCGTGACCATAAAAGTTCTTCTTCTTTGGATCGCCGATGGCTTTTTCCCACGCTTCAGAGTCAAAAGGAATACCAGATGGTGAATCCAAACCAACACCATCTGATGAATCCAAACCAACACCATCGACAGCTTGGACAAATTCTTTATAAGTTGTCACAACTTTTTCTGACCTTGTATCACACCAAACACCTTTGCCTTTGATTCTCTTGTGCAACCTCTCAAACATATCAACTTTTGATGCTCGTTTTCCTGTTTTTTTCTCCTCAAAAATCAAATAAACATAAATCAACTTCATGCTTTACATAAGATGGTTGTGTGCAGCAGTCCTAAAAGGCCGATATTGCTAAACAAAAATGTATTAAACTACTGAACGTATTTTATAGTGAGAAGCAAACAATAGTTTAAATTTATTCGATACCAACATTCCTATCTTGTCTGAATATTCCTTATGCGAGTATTAGTACCAATCCTTAAGTAAGAAAAAGAGCTCAAATCAGTATCCGCAAACATAATATGTCCACTAATTTGTAACCAAACAGTTTTGCAAGTATTATTGAACTCCTAATAACGTTCAAAAAGTTTTAGAATTAAGTGCTTGCTCATTACCCATACAAAAAATATTCAAACAAAGTGCTTACCCATTCGTGACTATGTGCACGAAAGCTTTTAGACCCGCCGGTATGCCTAACGTAGGAGCTCGTACCTTCCACATCCCCGGGAACCTTTTTTCTGTTCTCGGCACCTACCTTTGATCGCCTCATCCATTCCAGTTTCATCCATGACTCAATAATACAATCCCAATCAGCAGCTACATTCACAAATTCAGGACGAAAGTTCCTCCAGTCAGTTTTGTTACTACTTCCAGAGTCCTTTTCACATTTTTTCCTAACCATAGCCCATGTACCTCGACATCTCTCCATCGATGTCCTTACCCAGACCTTTCTAGCCTCTTTTGGATCCATTGTTTCCTCGTACTTATATCGATCCTACATAAATCATGACAGATATTAAAGCATTATGCTTTCAAATGCTAACTTAACGCTACAACATAGTATAAGTCTTAGGTTTGAGATTTAAGATCTAAGTTTTAAAAACTTTAATGAACACAAAACATATTGTAAATAACTACCAGAAAGCACTGGTACAGAAGATCCACGAAAATGTGTCTTGAAGTCTTTCGTAATTGAGATTGCAGCACATGATTAGAGATACCTGCACAATAGATTATACATGTATTAATTACCAAATCATAACAAGATAAATAACCATGTGAGTTATACTTACTCCGAGGGACCAATAATATGGATTAGTGAAGAAAAGAGTAGAAGCTGCAAGCGAAGAAAAAGGTAGGGTTACTTTGACTGTACCAAATGACTTTTGACCCAAATTTTATCCCGCCCTCTACTTTTGGCCCTCCCGCTCCTAAATTTTCATTTTTTACTTTTGGTTTTAAATCTAAAACAAATTTTCATTTTTACTTTTAGTTTTAAAAATAAAATAAAACTTTGTAAGAAAATTATTATAACTAAAAAGTGCGAGCTTACAATTTCAAAAGTATTTTAAAATTATAAATACTAGAGTAGCTATACAATTCGGGTCGGGTCAATTCTGGTCAAGGCTCAAAAAACATACCCGAACCCGACTTTGTTTAGAACTCGGTCATTCGGGACGGGTCAATTTGGGTTCGGGTCTAGGCCATTTAAAAACTATACATTTTTTGTGTTTACATACAAAAAACCATATTCGATTTCGGGACGGGTCGGCTTTTATGACACCCTAAGAGTAGCGGTGTAAACGGTTACATCAAGTCGACCTTTTATAGGGATCGAGTCGACAATTTTGTGTTCGCTCAATGAGCTTTCTTTATGATAGGGCTTAGCATCGGTCCAAAACCGAACGGACGAGTCGGGATGGTATCGTTACACATGAAATTTTAAACAGATGAGTCGAGATGGTATCGTTCCACATGAGATGTTAAATGGATATGTCGATATAGTATCGTTAGACATGACATGTTAAACAGATGAGTCGATATGGTACCGTTACACATGACATGTTAAATGGACGAGTCGAGATGTTATCGTTAGACATGAGATGTTAAAAGGACGAGTCGAGATGGTATCTTTACACATGAGATGTTAAACGGACGAGTCGAGATGGTATCGTTAGACATGAGATGTTAAACGAACGAGTCGAGATGATATATTTACACATGAGATGTTAAACGGATGAGTCGATATAGTATCGTTAGACATGAGATGTTAAATGGACGAATCGAGATGGTATCGTAATACATGATATGTTAAACGGACGAATCGAGATGGTATCTTTACACATGAGATGTTAAACGGACGAGTCGAGATGGTATCGTTAGATATGAGATGTTAAACGACGAGTCGAGATGGTATCTTTACACATGAGATGTTAAACGGACAAGTCGAGATGATATCGTTACACATAAGATGTTAAACGGATGAGTCGAGATGTCATAACTCCTTCATACGAACTCCGCTTTTAATGATTAAAATGGCCACGCAAACGGGATAGAGAGTTCTACAACTTTGGTTTTTGACCTCAAAACTAAAATTTTAACCCGTTTGCGTCACGAGTGAAGTCACATAAAACTTCAGTTTTTAACGCGAGTCAAACACTCATGATGTTGAAGTTCACGCTTTTAAGACATACAGACAATGTGCGTTATTTAATTTTTATAGATAAACCATAGGCATAAATTACATATATACACGTATAATGGTTTGCACGTTATATTTATATGTGCATAGATTATCGTAAGTAGATTGAAATGAAACTGCCATTATTTAATAAGGTTTAGTAAAAAAAGGAAAAAAAAATTCCCTATACTTTTTCATAAATGTAGTAACTAGAAAATAATTTAAAATAAAATTGGTTAACTAAAAAAGATTAAGAATTTTTCCCTTGATTTTTTCATGTATTTAGCAACCAAAATGTTTAAAATTTTTGACCAACAATTTTTGCAACAAAATATTCGTTGCTATATTTTTGATTTCGTTGCTAATATTTGATGATTTGATTGGCAAAAATTAAAACTTCGTTGCTAATTTTTCTGCAACGAATTCTTTTGAGAAGGTCGTTGCTAAAAAAGAGAGGGAATTTTCCCACCAAATTTTGAGAAGATAGCAATGAATTTAGCAACTCGTTGCTAACCAAAGATTTATTTTTTACTTAATTTCGTTGCTAAATTCGTTGCTAATGTGTGAATATAGCAACGACTTATTGGTTGTTGCAAAATTTTCGTTGCTATTGGCACTTTTTCTAGTAGTGTTTCATGTTTTAGATTAATGTAGAAATCATTTTGTTCTTGTGCCAATGTATTAGTATTTTTATTTTTGGTTCCGTTCCTCTTTTAATGTATTGTATCTTGTTTCTCTTTGTGGGTTTTATATAAGTTGCTTTTCTAAAAAAAAATAATAATAATACGAGTAATAATAAAGTGTTGAAGTCTGTTAGTAAAAATGCTTGTCTCTAATCGATTCTAATATTATTATACTTTTTGGGCACCTCTTATATCTTTTGGCCCAAATACAAAGATATCTATTCATGCTTTGACGAGGCTTCAAGTTTATATGTTTGAGCTTTATGTGATTCACCATTTGATGACTACTGACATAAATAAGTACATGAAGTTGACTCGATTGAGATGAAGAGACACTTTTCTAACTTTAGCACAATTGTCGTGGACTCGTGGTAGATAATATAGATCTCTTGCACTGGTGTCAATAACTTGCCAATGCCGGGACTGTTGGTTATTAGCGATCACCAACAACCTGACATCTAGTTTGCGGAAAAGATCAATTCAAGAACTTGACACACTTTAGGAACTTATGCGACAGAAAGTAAACACACAGTGTTATAACCCTAACCAAACGATTAGTCTTGAAAGAATGAACGTACAACGACCCCTCCCCCCTCACCTCCTTTTATGGAGATGAGGGGGGAAGAAAAACCAACTCTTAACCGAGTTGAAAACGGCTGCAACAAAGGAGACGACTGCAGCGGAGATTTGGTCAAAGTCTTTGGCTAATCGTGTGTACTTGAAGAAGAAGTTATACACCTTCACCATGCATCCGAGTACGAGTCAGACTGAGCATATTGATGAGTTTCACAAGCTGGTAGGTGACTTAGCGGCTATAGATACTGCTATATCGGATGAAGATCAGGCATTATTATTACTCACATCTTTACCATTGTCTTACGGTAATTTCGTGGATACTTTGCTATATGGTCGGAATACTTTGAAGCTAGAAGACGTGGTCGCGACACTTCATTCTAGGGAACTTCAGAAGATGACGGAAGCAAAGGTTGATGGTGGTGAAGGGTTGTTTGTGAGGAGCAAGTCTGATCAAACTGATATGCAGCAGGGTAAAGGTAGCGCGTGGTCAAAGTCACAGGGAAGAAGCAGCAGACTCAAGTGTTATATATGTCGGTCTGAGGAGCATTTGAAGAGGGATTGTCCCAGGTATAATCACAAGAAATCTCAAGTTTTTGTCAGGAATGAAGATCAGGTATCCGGTTCTGGAGCTGATGGGTATGACAGTGCTGATGTTATGATGGCTATGAGTGTTGAACAATTGTTAGACTAGATAATGGATTCAGGGGGCTCATACCATATGACATACAGGAGAGATTACTTGTTTGATTTTAAGGAGTATGACGGTGGTAATGTACTGCTGGGTGATGGCAGAGAATGTCGTGTACGTGGGACGGGTAAGGTTCAAGTACAGATGAGGGATGGGTCAAGTTTCGTTTTGGACAACGTCAAGTATGTTACGGAATTAAGGCAGAACTTGATATCGCTGGGTACTCTTGAAAAAGAGGGTTTTACCGTGAAAATGCAGTCGGGCAGGATCAAGGTTATAAAGGGTTCACTGGTAGTTTTATCAGGAACAAGGAAGGCTAATTGTGTATATACCCTAGACGGTCAGGCAGTGACCGGGAAGACATTCAAGGGTATGAAGCAGTTATGAGAATCTTAGAGTGGAAGGAAGAGCAAGAAAGGTAATTTTCTTGAGTCTTGTAATTAGAGTTCTACACAACAATGTACGAAGAGTGGGGTCGCCAGATATTTGGGTGTTGCAGGGATACAGCAGCAGAATGGGTTGGTTGAGAAGACGAACATGACACTCTTGGCTAAGGTACATTGTTTTCTGATTCAGTCTGGTTTGTCCAAGGTTTTTTGGGCAGAGGATACAACCATGTCTACATATCTCATGGATAGGTCACCATCTTCAGCAATTGGATTCAAGACGCCTATAGATATGTTAGGGTTTTTCGGTTGGCTTGCTAGTAATAAGCAAGGGATGCTTGAACCGGTTAAGGTCAAGTGCATATTCTTGTGATACCGTAAAGGTATAGTGGGTAATAAGCTTTGGAGGTTTAATGACGTTACTTCAAAGGTAGTGCTTTACAGGAATATGGATTTCAATGAGAGAGTGGTATCAAGAGCTTTGGTTCGCGAGTTCTCTGGTATTCTAGGTTCGATCAAGTTTGAGGGTTTTATTCTTGCGATCGTTTTAAGGGAGCAGCAGGTTCGTTCTTGTTTTGTTCCAGATTACGACAGCAAGGGAAAAAGATTCAAGCAAAGATTTTGTTTTGTTTTGAAGGGTTTATTCAAAACAGGTTCAACGCAAGGTTTTCTTTGGAGCTTCGGGTTTTCGAGCTTCGAAAGTCATTGGGTTTTTGCTTGTGACTTCGAGGTGTGAGTGATTGGCCCTGAACAGTCAACTATTATCGACCAAGGATTTGGTTAACAAAAGTCAAACTAGAAAGGGCACAATGCACCAAGGAGTACAGTGTTTCCCCGGGTCGTTATGTCCCGACGAGGTGTGAATGGTATACAAAACGGATTTGTGATCGGGTGATTTTGAACAGGAAAGGGGTATGAGTGATTAATCTAAGGAATAAGAAAGAAAATGACTTAAATAAACTATATTAATGAAAACGTGAAACCAAATCACCTAGAAACGTTTAAAGATTAAAAACATGTACGTTTAATTAAAAACTACGTTTACGAACGAAATAAAAAGTGAGTTTTAAGCTATAAAAATCCTAGGGGTGTGAAAATTACTTTTTTACAAACCTAATGATAAAAGAAAATTATTGGAAAAAGAAAAATATTTATTAGACTATTTAAATAATTATTATTAATTAAAAACTATTTAATAACTATTTAAACTAATTTGATTTATTATAAATACTAAATAAAAAGTAATAAATTCCAAACTTTTTCTAAAAATACTTAGTAGAATATTTAAGCTAGGAAAAATATAAACGTTGCAAAATATTTATTAATAAGCTGTAAAAATAAGCTAATAAGCAAATAAGCTTAAAAGGAAAAAGGACTGGTATAAATAAAACTAGGGGGAAGTAAAACACTAAGTTATCACTAGGGGAGATGGTGCACGGGTGTGGTTTGGGTTTTGCCCATAAGAACCAACAGGTCCAGGGTTCAAGTCCCACCGGTGTCCATTTTGCCAAACATTTTATGTTTTTGATTTCTTTCTTTACAAAAGCACTTTAACACTAATAATAAGCATATTTTACAAAGACAACTTTATTAATTCACTAAAATAAGCTGTGTAGGAGCTTAAGATCCACACAGAACACTTAATATGCTAAAAAGAAAATTTTAAAGTGAAAAAGCTTGTAAAAAGCTAACTAGACTGAACCAAAGATGAAATAAGCTGAAAACAAGTAAGATGGGTGTAAATTAAGCCAAAGAAAATAGAAAAGGGGACTGAATAAGCCAATAAGACCAAATAAGCAATTCCAAATCCTCACTAACCAATCAGGCCTATCAGGCTTATAGCAGGCTTGAAATGGCTTATCAAATAAGTTGAAAAGTCCAAAAGGAGCCTGGAAATAGCAAGATAGTACACTGGCTTTACCAAAAAAACCAATGCCACAAGCTAAAACCCTCAGGTAAGCTCACAATGAGCTTATGAACTTGTCTCCATTTCACTGATGAACCAGTGGCCTGGGTGAAATGGGACAACCTTGAGAGCCAAAATTAAGCAGTTAAATAAGCAATAAAGGGGAAATAAAGCACATGGAATAACAACTAGCCAGGAGGGCTTCTAACAACAACAAAAATCAAAAGCTAAAGTGCAATAGAGAACAAGTTACATGCTAATGAAAAGTAGCTAGAAAGCCTGCTCACCCTTGCACAGGGCATAATTTGGAAAAACAGGCCAAACAAAGCAGTGAAATAAGCAGTTAAAATTAAGAAATAAAAATAGCCTAAGCAAGATAAGCAACAAAATAATAAGACCCCAAAAGCACTAAACCTGAAACTCAATAATAAGACCTACACAAAATTCACAAATTAATTCAAAAACTGGTTACATGAAATTTTTGACTTTTTAAGAAAAATTGCTAAGTTGACTTTTACCAACTTTGATTACATCTAATTAACTGAAAATGAAATGAAAAGCTATAATAAGGTTAACTTAAGTTAAAACAACAACTTTTGAACTGATTTGAGGGGTTCACTAGGCCAAAAATGACCTTTCGTCACACATGCTGTTTTTCGAACGGCCACACAATAATTTTTTTNTTACCACTAAAAATGAAATTTTAGGCATGCTTAGGCATGAAATGTATTGCATGCTTCTTATTGGTCAATTATCATAAACCTTCATAAACCTTTAGGCAACGTTGCCACTAGGGGTGTTATCGGGTCGGGTTATCGGGTTGTCGGGTTTATCGGGTCGGGTTGAGTCGGGTTTTGAGTTTTGAAAAAGTGACCCGCAACCCGACCCGATAAGAAATCGGGTTATCGGGTTCGGGTGCTTATCGGGTCGGGGTGAGTCGGGTTATCGGGTTGTAAGCTAAATTCAACTCTACGTAAATAAACTGATAGATAGACAAACTGTGAAACATTCAATATCTTTTTTGAAGAGAAACATGCAATATGAACTATATTTACTACACCATATATGTATATGGACAACAGTAAAGATAACATAATGATAGAATGAGATAAAGTAAAAAGCACATAACATTACGCTAGAATTGGGTTTAGAAAAGTATATCCATTAGTAACAGATAGAAAGAAGGGATGATTTATATCAGTTACTTCCAATGGATGACATGACACGCTGTAGTATTTCCATTGAGATATATATTACACCGAATAACAGTATGAATAAATTACACAAGATGACTAAATTTTAAAACAATACCAAATTTTCCGCTGACTAAATTTTCGAAGATAAATCCACCTGATCTTACAAATATATGTATAAGAACAGTACAAGAGATCCACGTAAGGAATAATTTACCACCTATCTACACCATCGAGACTAATTGCTTACGAAGTTTTATTGGAAAATAGAAATGAATAGCATTTTTCGGGTCTTATCGGGTTGACCCGATAACCCGATAAGAAAAATAATTCAACCCTAACCCGACCCGATAACACTATCGGGTTATCGGGTTCGGGTCAAAACAACCCGACAAGATTTTTCAACCCGATTTAACCCGACCCGATAAGACTTATTGGGCTCGGGTTCGGGTTCGGGTCGGGTCAACCCGACCCTACTGACACCCCTAGTTGCCACCACCCTTATATGTTACATTGTGTTTTTAGCATTGTTGTTAACATAGATCGGTATTTGACATTAACGCAAAGTGTATCCCTTAAGATTATGATAATAACTGCCACAAATACAATCGTAGATATATGCAGCAAGAACGTATCTATCACAAGGCATTTCTGATTTAGGAATCACTTAAAATATACATTAGCCTTTCTCTCAGTGACTTTAATAAGGATCTGATGAGGTTTTGGTATGTCATTAACATGTATATAAGAGTTACACATGTATTTTATCACATTCCAACTATGTCCATACATTCGATGCAACAAAGTTTGAGATTTATGTCAGTATTATAGAAACGATACGTAAAGTAAGATCCATAAGATATAATTTTTTTCTCATCAACTGATCCATAGTCACCAAGATTTGTTTTCTGGTTTCATGTCTCTATGCTCAAACCTAAACAAAAGATAAGAGATTGATGTGTTGAGCAAAAAGTAGCACTTACATAGTTACAGTTGTACTAAAAAAAGAATTTAATATTAGAATGTAATACATACATGTACACCTGCAATTCATACAGAGGGCATAAACATATGTATCCAAATGATTAGAATGTAATACATACATGTACACCTGCAGTTCATACAGAGGGCCATATAGTTGCAACCTTTACTATTATGATGCTCAAACTTTAATGCTACCTAGAAACGAATTAATAAATATCAATAGTGCGACATCAATGGGTTATTACAAAGCATTAAAGCAATTAGTAAAACTGCCTAACAGCTCTTCTACGTATATACGGTTCAGCAACTTCAAAAAACCTAAATGCTTGTAACACCCTCATCCATTTATCCATTCATCCATTCATCCAAAATTATATCTCAAAAACATAAATATACAAATCGATCGATGTAATCAAAGCATGAAAAATATAACAAATCAAACTTTTAAGAATTATATCTCAAAAACATAACTATACAAATCGGTGTAATCAAAGCATTAAAAAAACTAAGATTAGCTTTACATGTAAAAGATTCGAGCTTCAATAATTCATATCAGTTCAAAAGAAATCAACAAAATTAAACTATACAGAGACAAAAGACCTCAGTACACTATATGAACATACATTTGATTATGGGTGCACTACGACTTGATTAAATACCTCAGTACACTATATGAACATACATTTGATTGAATATTACTATTAATTTAGGGTTTTGAGAATGTAGTTTATGTTTGTGGATGAATAAGGCTAGAACCTGGGATTCCGCTTTTATTAAAATTTACATTTTTGGTCTAACTTTATGAAAAAATATCACTGAGGCCCATGTGTATTTTCAAGGTTTTTTGTATATATGATATAAAAACATTTTTTTTTTTTTTTTTTTAGCTTTTTAGGTAAATTAGGAAAGAAATAGAGTTAATTATTTTTAAAATTCAGGGAAAAAAATCAATTTAAAAAGAAAATTACTAAATAAGGTATGATTTGATTTAAAAAGTCTCCACTAAGGGTTTTGTTTTATTATATAAAAGATAATGAGTAAAGGTAAAGATTTTATAGAAAAACTAACACAATTCCACAAGACCACAATTAACAAGTGTGTTAACCTATAATTTAACAAGTGGTCAATGATATTAAAAACGTGTAACTGCTAAAAATCATAGTAACTATTAATAATGATTATTAAAATCGTGTAACTACATCCATCATAATTTTGCTTCATTTCTCCCTACCAAACATGCCCTAAGAACTATGGTCATGCGTTTTGGTCATGATTATGCGTGATCCTTTATTACATGACTATCACTACGCGTAACGATGTTATTTTTCGTTTGGTTTGATGGAGGTGATACCGAATGAAAATACAAACCAAAAAAAAATGTATGTTTTGATTTGATGAATGTGAATCTGATAGTTGATTTGGTACATGACAAATACTCAGTTAAAAACAAAAATTATTTAAATTTTATTTTAAATGAACGTCAAGTAATAAGGCATAAACATATGTGGGTTTATATAGGAAAACTGAACATGTTATATAAGTTAATACTACGTAGCATTTAACTCAATATAATTTTAATTACGTAAAGAGGTTTAGAGCATTGGCAACCATAACACAAGTCAAGCATTAACTCAGTGCCACGTGAACGCCACATCAGCTTTAATCTTTTCACCTTAACTTAAAAAAAAACGCCCGCAATCATAACTCAACATTTTGAACACCACTTTTTAAAAAATTACAATTTACAAATTAACCCTTAACTATTTCATTCTTTCAACAACCTAATATTTCATTAAAAAAAATGTTATTAACTAAAAAATAATAATAATGATAAAATGCTGCTATAACCACAAGGACTAAACTGTAAACAGTACAGTACCACAGGGACTAAACTGCAAATTAAGTAATATATCATCTTCTCCATCACACAAAAGCTGTACACACAATACATACACACAGTTAAAACACACAAGAACACACACTGCAAAATTACAAACTCAAGTACACACACTTCAATCATGGGGGGAGGGGGCGAAATGATTATTATTATTATTATTATTTTTATTATTATTTTTTTTTAATAATTCATTTCCACCCTTAACGTGGTGTTAAGGAGCTAACACACCGTGTTAACGCGAGTTTCACTTCAAGGCCCGGCGTGGTTAACTCGAATTTAACATGGCAATGTGAAGGTTTAACGCCGGTTTCACGTTACCGTTGCTAATGCTCTTAGAATAAGTCTCATCCTAACTTTAACAAATTCGCTACGCTAGTGTTTTGTGTTTACCCGTTTACAACCTCAACACCTTGAGCTCAACCTTAACTATCTTCCTTTTCGTGCTAGTTTCTTGTTACGAGTGATATCCGGAGTTGTATTAACCGAAGAACGCTCTTTGAAAAAGGTTAGGGTGCGTTTAGTTGGGGGAAACACCCTTATTTTTTACAAAATGTTTTGTTGAAAACAAAGAAAACAGAGATCACGTTCAAATCAACGTTTTTCAACAAAATGTTTTGCAAAACACAAAATCACATGTTTCCTAACTTAACAAGGAAAACTATAAAATAAACGTTAGTTGTCTTTATAACTCACAACCCAACATCCCCTTCTTCAAAATAGAAAATACAAAGATCAACTAAATGTGATATTTTTAAGCGTTTGTGGAGATAAATTTCTCTTCCAAATTTTTATAAAACTAGAGATAGAAAATAAAAGAAATTTTCTCCAACTAAATGCACCCTTAACGTTTATCGCTTTGTCTTCTATTTGTAAGCACACATATAGTTTTTACTTTCAAGTCTTTTTGTTAAACACTTATTTGACTTGTCTAAATGTAGAGGGTGTGGTTCAGGCTTTTCTTTCGCCACATCACCTTCACATCATCAAAAAATAATTCATTTATATTTTTCCTCAACTTTCTCTCAACCATTGCAGCACATTCTCCTCCTTTCTTTAATTTTTTTTCTAATTTTAATCATTTAAAATACCCTCAATCTACACACAACTATCCACGACAACCAATAATATATACTCTCTCCTTTTCCCTCTCTCTTTTCTTTAGGCAATATACTCCTACATCAATTATTTTTTGATTTTTTTCTCGAATGATGGGTGTGGTCCTCCCTAAAGGAAAGCAAGAAACAGGTGGTCCGATAGGTCTTCCCATATCCCACACCTTCTATCCTAATATCAAAATATGCAACTAAACCGCTTTCGGCATGTTTGGGAGCTTATGAAGTTGTTTTTGAGCAACTACTGTTTAATATTTAAAGATTTTAGATAATGAATGAGGTTTTTACTTCTTTATATATTTGAGGAGGGCGACTTTTTGAGTCACATATGTGTTGTGCAACCGAGATATATCGTTGTCCTTCCTGACCAACCCTAAACTATAAATCTGTTAGGAGTAAACTAGGTGCTTTAAGAATTTGGAATTGTTGTTGCTCGTTTTTTGTTTTGTTTTTCTTTTCCAATTTATTAAAATTGTTTTTACACGAGAGCAATTAGAAAAGTCAAAATTCATTCAAATGACAACTCGAGGACAATGGGTCCAATGGACAGACAACCTGGTTGTTAATTTGAGTAGTCCGTTGGGCAAGTAATAGGTTAACTGGAAGAACAAGCAAAACTAATGACAACTTGGTTGCTTTCTTCAATAGTATAGTTCCTAAGAATATAGTAACTTTTATGTTTTTTATCAACGACTTGAGCAAAGGCTTCATTGTAAAGACTTTTCTTTCAAGATACCAAAAACAGATAGGATTTCTAGTTGTCTAGTATGAAGTCGAGTTATACGTGCAATGAAACATCGCAGGTTATTGTCAAAATAACTTTTCGGTTGCAAAAATCATGTACATCGCAGTTTATAAAATCTTAATGTCAATCGACATTACAAAACGTACATTGCAACAAGACAACAACTTGGTACATCATTTCCAAAAGACAATCACTACAAGTTCATTTGATATACTTAGAAACACGTCAAAACACTCAAGTTACGTTTTTCACAATATGAGTTTCTTGATTTACGTTTTTCACAATAATAGTTAACGATTCAGTAATTGTAGTTTTCTAAAAAAAAGTTTATATACATAATGAACATTTATCCTGACACAAAATGTAGATACATCTTCTCAATTCAAACATAAAAGTATCATATTTCAAACAAATTTAAATTTAAAGTATTCAACCTTTTACGGAGTAAAAAATAAGGTATGGAAAATATTGCTGCAATGAAAGATTTTTTGACTTTTCAAAAAACAAAAAAGGTTATTGATCATAATTCTAGTAAATAACTTTAAATACCCGACTAGAATTATACATCACATTAATTAACTATTTTAAGATTTTCATCTATAAAATTATCGAAACATCTTCGAAAGATAAAGATCCTTTAAAACCTTAGAGAGGTGGGTGCAGTGGGCACCTATAAAATTTATAGTAACACTCCTATAACATAAACACCCTTTAATCTTTTATATAATAAAACAAAATCCCTATTGGGAATTTTTCATTTCAAAAAAATTGGAACCATACCTTATTTAGTAATAATTTTATTTAAAAAAAAGATTATTTTCTTATTAAGTAACATTTTATATTTATCCATAACACAAGTAGAAGATAAATACAAAAAATATAGATAAGATATTAAAAAAAAAAGATTATTTTCTTATTAGGTAACATTTTATATTTATCCACAACACAAGTAGAAGATAAATACAAAAAATATAGATAAGATGCAATTAACAATAGGATTAAAATTTTTAAATAATTATTTCAAAAAATTTAAAAAAAACCCCGCGCGTGAGCGGGTATTATAACTAGTAAAATTCATATAACACACCACCAAAACTACCTCACTTACTAAAAAAAAAAAAAAAAAAAAAAAAAAAAAAAAAAAAAAAAAAAAAAAAAAAAGCGCTATGGCATATCACAAAAACTCACTCTTACATTTTAACTTTAATACCATTCAAACATCTTAAGGGTGCGCTTGATTGAAATAAAATAATAATAAAGGGAATGCTTATTGCAATGCAAAAGAATGCAATGATTATTCTATTGTATATGTTGTTGCTTGGTTGAAATGTTAGAAAACGATAATGAATTTTGTTTATTATGATTTATGAACGACAAAATAAATTGGCTGAACTAACATTAAAGTTAACACAATACCATATTGTATCAAAATCAATCAACATCAAATAATACCAATAAAGATCAAATAAAAACAAATTTTATTTGAAAACAAATAGATATATAGCAAAGATGAACATCTCGGTGCAAAATTGCGTATATCAAAGAACATAAGAACATCGAATTTGCTATTAACAGACTTCATCCACTACTAGTAAAATATGTCATAAACTAACATAAAGTTATGAAACGAGAACAAAAAAGCAAAAAAGAAAAAAAGAAAAAAGGCTTACATGTATATTCATTTTGATGTTTAAGAAACTTTTAAAACCCATATTTAAAAAAAATAAAAAAATAATAATAATAAAAATAAAAAATTGATGTGTAAAATAATTTGTCCAATCAAATAACTTTTTGTTTTTATATAATTGTTTTGATCGGGCAAATGTGACATCATTGTGTGGAGCTAGAGCTGAACATCGCAGACCTAAAAACCGACTAGATCGAGAAAACCGACCGGATTGATCGAAAATCGACCGAACCGAAGAACCAGCGGTCCGGTCTCGATCCCAACTTCTTACTTATTTCGGTATTGGTCCGACCCGGTCCGGTCTTACATACAAACCGACCAATAATGCCTTCTTATACCGGTCCGGTCCGTGGTTTTGGTCTAATTCGGTCTTGTTACGTTCTGGTTTTTGCCAGTCCGGTCTTAAACCGATGCTCAGCCTTACGTGGAACTTTATGTGTGAATCTTTTGTGAATATAACAAATCTCAAAAGAAAAAGTGAAAGGTAAATGTTTATACCTCTCAAATTGTTAAAGAATGGTGTATTAATCACTATCGGTGAAATGCATTCCTTCTAAACAACGACCACTTTTAATTACCTTTTCTATTCTTTAATACCTATAACGTCCAACCAACCATGCACTAAATTTATATCAACATAGTAACTTTTTTTTATGGGATTTACCCTTCATTTCATCACATATCTTTAATTTTATTATTCGGCTATGTTTGGCAAAAGTAGCTGTGAGCTTCAAAAAGAAGTATTGAAAAATACACTAAAAATCAAAAAAGCTCATTGCTCACCGCTCATCGCCCCAAAAAGCTCTAAAAAGCTTTGCGCCAAACATAGCCTCCGTGTATCATTTTTCAGTACAAAAAATCTTTATTATATTATGAAAACTAGATTCTGGTATACTTCCATAATAATCACATTTTGATAATTCAAAGTTTCAAACCATATACAGTATATATTACACAAACAAAGAAAGACAAACTTCTATTTATTTGTTTTATATATTTATGGGCATTGATCCATCCATCAATATCTAAATTCCAAACCCAAACCCACACAAAAAAATATTTATATTTTTTACAACACCCTTTTCATCATTCAATTGGAATATACCTTTCATATTTGCTGTAATAATTAGGTACGTTTTTTCCTAGCATTTTTTTTCTCATCTTTTCATCATCTAATCTTGATGCTGTTATTTTTTTTGTAAGAACATTATTTTATGTTGTTTGATTATGAATGGATTGTTAGAATTTATGTTTCTCTTAAGGTTAGTGCTTTTTTTTTTTTTTTTTTTTTTTTTTTTTTTTTTTTTTTTTTTTTTTTTTTTTTTTTTTTTTTTTTTGTTTTTTTTTTTTTTTTTTTTTTTTTTTTTTTTTTTTTTTTTTTTTTTTTTATTTTTTGGTTAAGATTGTTTTTTATTGTTAATTTGTGTGATCATGGTATATTATAATAATATAAATGGAAAAAGAATGATTTAGTGAATCTTGAAATTAAGGATTTTATGTTTTTTATGTGTGGGTTGTGTAGCTTGAAAAACATGTTTTTGAGTAATTAGATATAAAGTTATGTTTTTTATATGATTTTGTTATGTGTTATGGTGATTTTCGCGAGTTAGCGTTTCATGGGATAGAATGGCATGGTAAAATGTATACTTGTGGTTTCATCCGAAACGCTGGCCACAGGATGATTATTTGCAGGGGTGGTGTGGGATTGCTTGTTAAGGGTATTTTTATTGCGATTTGGTGCAATTAAGAAAGACGATTGGGTGTTTAGATTGGATGGAGCCAAATGGCTTCATCCGTTTAAGCTGTTTTAGGGGGGGTTCGGGTAAGCTTAATCCTAAGAGCTCAAAAAGCTCTAAATTTACAGCTTAAAGGTGTGGCTTTTTTTGTCACTTACAATTTTGAGCATAAAATTTCCCCAACCTTTTTTTTGAGCTTAAGCTTATAAAATATATAAACTTATTTGAAAAAGGTTTGAGCAAATTTAAAAACTGTCTCATGAATTGAGCTTTCATACTAAGGTTTTTTATATATATACAAGTGTAAGCTGTTTAAATAGGCTTACCCAAAAGCCGCTTTTCTGCTAAATGCCTTGTTGAATATGCAGTTTAGAATAAGGATGTTTATAGTGCTTATTTAAAACAGCTTGTTTCACTCACAAATGACCAGGACAAGCATTCTCAAACATTCTCAAAAATATTAACCTCAAAATGTTCCCCTCTTGGTTCTGCTTAATAAATACTGACATTTTCATATTTTTACCAACTGCAGCTGGGGATAAATTAATCTGATTTTCTGTTCCCCATAACAATGGGGCATCGACATGTTTTCAGCCCATCCTATATATTCGAGACTGAGAATGATCAGAGGTGGAATTTGACAGAGCATCCCTATGCACATACAGGTATTCAGATTTCAGATCTAAAGTTTTACAACTTTCACATACTTGTTTCTTTTATATTTCCAGAGAGTTTGTAGTTCGACTGCCTATGTAGGTCCTTTTACGTGTTAAAATTATAAATAGTTCTTTAATAATAAGAATGCCCCATTTGGTCAACTTTGACGAGCTCATAAGCTCATTTTTTTGGCTCATCAGCTTATGAGTTTATAGAGTTCATAAGCTCAAGTAAATAAGTTCATAAATCCATCAAATAAGCTTTGCCAAATACCCCCTTATTAATCTACTATAATTTAAGCGTTTAAACAACTGAGTATTGTATTATTACAACTGTAAATAGCACAACCACAGCCACATGCTATCTAATGCTGGCCATTTTTCCAATCTACTATGCAGCACATAATGATGCAACTGAAAGCAGTCCTCGTTCATATACAGCTAACAACATGTCGATAAATGGAGAACAGTATCCTTCTAACTCTAATCCCGCTGATGCATCAAATCAGTATTATTCGTTAGCTCACGCTATCGAAACGCCACATTATCAACATGACCCTGTGGGACCATCAAATCCTCCCATAGTCCCTGAAAATTATGGGAATGTTGCATCTTCGTCAAACCACAATGAGCTTCCCGTTCCCGAGGAAGAATCTTTTGATGTCAGGGGTAGTAATGGAAGATGGAATTGTAAACGTAAGCGGCCGGATGTTCCAACTGAAGATACAGACAGATTTACAAATAATGTTGGTGGAAGTTCATCTAATATCTCTACACCTGCTGACTCGTGGGACGATACTCCAAATTTGGACTTTCTTGATACACCGTGGGATCATCCTAACGTGAAGTATGCTCATGGTGATGGAAGCTATTATAGAAATGTGAGAAGCAGGATTGAACACAATACTTCGTCACATGATTATCACACTACTAGACATCCCATGGACGCTTCTTCACATGGGTCAATGACTGAGTGGAACCCAAATCACACGTCTTCTTCTGGTCATGGTAAGTTTGTTCCCTTAATCTATAATTGTAAAAGCAGGTGACCCAACTATTTATCTTTTGTTCATTCAGGCCACTCAACTATTGCGTGTATTTTTATCAGATTTGGTATAACAAAAGCATATACATACTGGGGTGGCATATAATGTAGTTTAAAGAGTTGGTGGCCTTGATGATAAACTTCAAATATTTAGCTGCCCTGTTTACTTCATTTCGGACCAATTCCAGTGAAAATGGCCAAATAACAAAATAACCCTGAGACGTTTTCAAAAATACTACAAATTTAGCCTACAACATGCTGAAACCTCATTAAATATATTGTCTTTTCCACTCTATAAGGACATTTTTGTCATTTGCGAGTGCTAGTATAAATGAAACCAGTACATGGGTGGCCTAGCAATTAGTTTCTTTTTTTGGGTGGCTTCATTTACATTATCCTTTATGTTATAATGAACAGCCATGACTACTGTCTAATAATATGCAACTCTTAATTGCAGGTCAGGAGTTAAATCCATTCCTTGTTGGAAGCAGTACTTCTAGCAATAATGTCCCACAAGATTTTCATGGTAACCAAGTGCAATCAGTTAGAGGTCCTCGACGACACTATGTTCAAAGGTCTACCCCACCTTTCAGGGCTTCCTCGAGCAGCCTGCAATTCGAGCATGCAGATGAAGGTCTGCAGTTGGCCAACGAGAGTTATTCATCTCCGCCCCCAAGGCCTGCTATAGCCTGGCGGTCAAGTGATCGAAATGCACGAGGGAGAATGTCAATGGAGAGATTTCGATCTGAGATGGCAAATTTCCGTGATCGGCACGCTCCTGAGGTATGTCCTTTCGCTGTCTGTTAAATTAACAATTCTTCTATGCATCATCCCTAGTTTCCATTAATTTTCCTCCAAAACACTGAGTTGAATAATAAGTATGGACTGTGCATACTAAAAAGCACAAGGTCATTGTGGGTATAGATTAGTCAATGTAGTGTTTAGCATTTTCTAAGTCCAGAATGGCTTTGGAGCCTTGTGTTTATATATCAGAACTCACTTCAGCCTCTTGGTTTATGCTTATGAAATTTATTCATGTAATTGTAGGGTCTCGTGATTATGGATCACTCAGCCTTTGGATCTAGAAATATTCTTGATCATCATCGGGAAATGAGGCTTGATATAGATGACATGAGCTATGAGGTCAGCATCTTTTATGCATCATTTTACCTTACATTCACTATCCATTTACTTAAGATTTTGTATCTGTTTAACATAAAAACAGGAGCTTCTTGCACTCGGGGAAAGGATTGGCAGTGTGAACACTGGCCTGACTGAGGATATGATAGCAAAGTGTTTAAGGGAATCAATATATTGTTCTTCTGACCAAATACAAGAGGAAGGAACATGTGTAATCTGCTTGGTGAGATTCCATCTTAGCGGTTTAGAATTTTCTTTGAATGCAGATATGTTTGAAACAGTGTTTTTTTATTTTTTGCTATCCGATTTTGTGTTTTGAACCAAATCTGATTGGTGTTGCAGGAGGAGTATGCAAACATGGATGATGTCGGGATGTTAAAAGGCTGCAAGCATGATTTTCATGTTGGATGCATTAAAAAATGGCTATCTATGAAGAATTTGTGTCCCATCTGCAAATCAGAACCAGTCAAACACAAATAAGCATATTATACATATATTGTACATATGTTATTATGTAATTATTTAAAGAAAAAAACCTCAGAATAGGGGTTGAAAGAATGTTAGTGGTAATGGATTTCAATAATCTTAAAAATTTATGTATCCATTGCCATTGATAACTGGTGTATTGTCCCTGGTTTCCTGTGGCCGCATATGGACTATATGTGGGATGCGGTCTGTATATAAACACATGTGTGTTTATTTATGCATGTACACGTACACCGGTTGTGTATCATATATCATGACATCGGTTCTTTCACACCATCCTTCAAATTGCAATTTAGATTTGGAAAGAATTTGTTTGATTACCTCGCCGATGCTCTATGCGCTTAAGGTTTCATCCTCCAAAGTCTGAAACATGATCAAGTAGCATGCCTCAATGGATAAAAATGCATAATAAAGCTGCTTATATGTTTAGTAACTTTGAAATAAGCACTCAGAGTTGATAAGTACTTTTTCAGCAGTCATCGATACTTTCATCTTTTAGAGTAGTTTTCTGCGTCTTCCGAGAACCATTCACCAAGTCCCCCCGAATCTTTGGCCCTTGTCTGGTACCAAAATATCATCTAACCATCAATGAATTTTTGGCGACAAGCTTTTTAGAGCATTTAGCATTTATCACTTGAATATTAAAGCTTGTTTGGCAACAAGAATTTAGCATTTTTATTTTGTTTAAATGCTACTTTTCTAAATGCTCATTTATTAAGCGTTTAGCATTTATTTTTGTTTTGTTTAAATACTACTTTTATAATTACAACTACAATACCAAACGCGTTTTAGTACTAACTGCTAACTGTTATTACTAACTACGACAACTATTACTGCTCGTTTCACCAAACATACCCCAAATGATAGCGGCCATCTAAACTCAAACCCTTCAATCAAATCAGCCCATCATCCACACACCATTGAAGCGCATCAACTCCCTCTAATGTATTGAATCTAATAAAACCTCTAACGAAACAATGGCTTACTGAAAACCGATGTGAGATGAGATCAACATAGATTACAAACTCTCGAAAGATCAAATGGACAAATTTTGACCATTTATTTTATCATCAAAACAAAAAGACTCACTTTATACTTTTTTTTTTTTTTTTTTTTTAAATAAAATATCTTGCAGATGGTAAATTGTTAAGCGTCAAAAAATACATCATCACGACGAGAATTCTTTTATCTTTCAATAGACGGGCACTTCGATATATACTTCGACGAACTTTGTCAAAAATGTACATAGAAGTTCCCCTCTACAGAAAGATCCTCGTCGCGATGGTATGATTCTTATCGCGTAACAATTAAAGGTTTAAGATACAATTTTTTTTTAAAATGATTGTAATTGAGTTTTTTTAGTTTGATAAAAGAATAAATCGTTAGGATTTGTTCATTTGATCTAAAATGACCAGTCATATCACAAAGTAAGCTATTACCTTTTGAATAAGCCAGTTTACAGTAAGTTAGAACTATATCATTTGTCCCATAGGGATCAACCACAATTTGAATTCCGAGTGCTAAGCACAACCTTATGAAAGACGGAACAAAAGTGTGAATTAAGCTCAAAATTATCGTTTTACATGACATGTCCTTAGACTTTTAGTGATCTTTATGTAAATCTTGGATTTAATTAATAAAAGTTCATATTTTTTTCACCAAATAAGAGACTATTATATTACACAGTAGGAACACAAACCCATACAGTCAAAGACTAACCAATTTCATGTCATACTAAGAAACAGCAAAAGCACAATGGGCATGCCTTTACAGCCTCGTAAAATATCTTCAGAAACTTTCTGAAACATTTCAGCAATTGGGTCCATTGATTCTCCACATCAGTTGCTGTTACAGGTTCAATGTAATGTAGTGTAAAGACCAACAAAATTGCAGAAACACAAAGGTAAATCGCTTCTTGCAAGTCTAAGATACCTACAAAAAAAAACTTTTGTGCTCGTGCAAGACATTCTTATAGTTGAGATCGACAATCGAAATATTTAGCTCCCTCTTCAACTATTTGCTTAATTTCTTGTATCTTCATCTGTTCTTTCAAACAAGCTGGATCGAGCAAGATTTCAGGTTTTGGGCTTCTTTGGCGGGCCCATGTTTCCAGGCTCAGACTTTCGTTTGATACCCAAGAAATTTTCAACCTGTAAGAAAGAAAAACAAATGTTAATCATAACGATCGAAGTGAATCATTAGAATCGCAAGATGTCAAAACTCATTAAAGTTTAGTAATGACTGTAATGAATGAAATAATTACAAAGAAAAATTATCAAATGAATCTACAACATAATAAAGAATAAAATTGAATATTAGTCAAGCCGACGGAAAAGATAGTGTTTAAGAGATGCACAAACCTTCCTATCGCCAAGCATGGGTGTCAAACTCCCTGGGAAGTTCTCCATTGTAGCAAAACCACTTCTCGGATCACTTGCTTTACAATAAAGATCAAATAAAAACAAATTTTATTTGAAAACAAATAGATATATAGCAAAGATGAACATCTCGGTGCAAAATTGCGTATATCAAAGAACATAAGAACATCGAATTTGCTATTAACAGACTTCATCCACTACTAGTAAAATATGTCATAAACTAACATAAAGTTATGAAACAAGAACAAAAAAGAAAAAAACAAAAAAACAAAAAAGAAAAAAGGCTTACATGTATATTCATTTTGATGTTTAAGAAACTTTTAAAACCCATATTAAAAAAAAATAAAATAAAAAAAAAATAAAAAAAAAATATATATTGATGTGTAAAATAATTTGTCCAATCAAATAACTTTTTGTTTTTATATAATTGTTTTGATCAGGCAAATGTGACATCATTGTGTAGAGCTAGAGCTGAACATCGCAGACCTAAAAACCGACTAGATCGAGAAAACCGGCCGGATTGATCGAAAATCGACCGAACCGAAGAACCAGCGGTCCGGTCTCGATCCCAACTTCTTTCTTATTTCGGTCTTGGTCCGACCCGGTCCGGTCTTACATACAAACCGACCAATAATGCATTCTTAGACCGGTCCGGTCCGTGGTTTTGGTCTAATTCGGTCTCGGTACATTCTGGTTTTTGCCAGTCCGGTCTTAAACCAATGCTCAGCCTTACGTGGAACTTTATGTGTGAATCTTTTGTGAATATAGCAAATCTCAAAAGAAAAAGTGAAGGTAAATGTTTATACCTCTCAAATTGTTAAAGAATGGTGTATTAATCACTATCGGTGAAATGCATTCTTTCTAATCAACGACCACTTTTAATTACCTTTTCTATTCTTTAATACCTATAACGTCCAACCAACCATGGACTAAATTTATATCAACATAGTAACTTTTTTTTATGGGATTTACCCTTCATTTCATCACATATCTTTAATCTTATTATAAGGCTATGTTTGGCAAAAGTAGCTGTGAGCTTCAAAAAGAAGTATTGGAAAAATGAGCTTTCGTAAAAAATAGCAAAACTCATAGCTCTCATGCCAAACGAACACTAAAAATCAAAAAGCTCATTGCTCACCGCTCATCGCCCCAAAAAGCTCTAAAAAGCTTTGCGCAAACATAGCCTACGTGTATCATTTTTCAATACAAAAAATCTTTATTATATTATGAAAACTAGATTCTGGTATACTTCCATAATAATCACATTTTGATAATTCAAAGTTTCAAACCATATACAGTATATATTACACAAACAAAGAAAGACAAACTTCTATTTATTTGTTTTATATATTTATGGGCATTGATCCATCCATCAATATCCAAATTCCAAACCCAAACCCAAACCCACACAAAAAAAATATATATTTATATTTTTTACAACACCCTTTTCATCATTCAATTGGAATATACCTTTCATATTTGCTGTAATAATTAGGTACGTTTTTTCCTAGCATTTTTTTTTTCATCTTTTCATCATCTAATCTTGATGCTGTTATTTTTTTTGTAAGAACATTATTTTATGTTGTTTGATTATGTATGGATTGTTAGAATTTGTGTTTCTTTTAAGGTTGGTGCTTTTTTTTTTTTTTTTTTTTTTTTTTTTTTTTTTTTTTTTTATTTAATGTAATTTTTATTTTTTTTTTGTAAATGTTTTTGAGTAATTAGATATAAAGTTATGTTTTTTATATGAGTAATTGGATATAAAGTTATTTTCGCGAGTTAGCGTTTCTTGGGATAGAATGGCATGGTAAAATGTAAAATTGTGGTTTTATACAAACAAGCTGGCCATAGGATGGTTATTTGCAGGGTGGTGTGGGATTGCTTGTTAAGGGTATTTTTATTGCGATTTGGTGCAATTAAGAAAGACGATTGGGTGTTTGGATTGGATGGACCCATTTAAGCTGTTTTAGGGGGGTTTTGGCTAAGCTCAATCCTAAAAGGCTCCAAATTTACAGCTTAAAAGTGTGGCTTACAATTTTGAGCATAAAATTTCCCAAACCTTTTTTTTGAGCTTAAGCTTATAAAATATATAAATATATGCTCCTTGACATCCCTTAATAAACTTATTTGAAAAAGGTTTGAGCAAATTTAAACACTGTCTCATGAATTGAGCTTTCATACTAAGGTTTTTTATATATATACAAGTGTAAGCTGTTTAAATAAGCTTACCCAAAAGCCGCTTTTCTGCTAAATGCCTTGTTGAATATGCAGTTTAGAATAAGGACGTTCATAGTGCTTATTTAAAACAGCTTGTTTCACTCACAAATGACCAGGACAAGCATTCTCAAACATTCTCAAAAATATTAACCTCAAAATGTTCCCCTCTTGGTTCTGCTTAATAAATACTGACGTTTTCATATTTTTACCAACTGCAGCTGGGGATAAATTAATCTGATTTTCTGTTCCCCATAACAATGGGGCATCGACATGTTTTCAGCCCATCCTATATATTCGAGACTGAGAATGATCAGAGGTGGAACTTGACAGAGCATCCCTATGCACATACAGGTATTCAGATTTCAGATCTATAAGTTTTACAACTTTCACATACTTGTTTCTTTTATATTTCCAGAGAGTTTGTAGTTCGACTGCCTATGTAGGTCCTTTCACGTGTTAAAGTTATAAATAGTTCTTTAATAATAAGAATGCCCCATTTGGTCAACTTTGACGAGCTCATAAGCTCATTTTTTTGGCTCATCAGCTTATGAGTTTATAGAGTTCATAAGCTCAAGTAAATAAGTTCATAAATCCATCAAATAAGCTTTGCCAAATACCCCCTTATTAATCTACTATAATTTAAGCGTTTAAACAACTGAGTATTGTATTATTACAACTGTAAATAGCACAACCACAGCCACATGCTATCTAATGCTGCCCATTTTTCCAACTCTACTATGCAGCACATAATGATGCAACTGAAAGCAGTCCTCGTTCATATACAGCTAACAACATGTCGATAAATGGAGAACAGTATCCTTCTAACTCTAATCCCGCTGATGCATCAAATCAGTATTATTCGTTAGCTCACGCTATCGAAACGCCACATTATCAACATGACCCTGTGGGACCATCAAATCCTCCCATAGTCCCTGAAAATTATGGGAATGTTGCATCTTCATCAAACCACAATGAGCTTCCCATTCCCGAGGAAGAATCTTTTGATGCCAGGGGTAGTAATGGAAGATGGAATTGTAAACGTAAGCGGCCGGATGTTCCAACTGAAGATACAGACAGATTTACAAATAATGTTGGTGAAAGTTCATCTAATATCTCTACACCTGCTGACTCGTGGGACGATACTCCAAATTTGGACTTTCTTGATACACCGTGGGACCATCCTAACGTGAAATATGCTCATGGTGATGGAAGCTATTATAGAAATGTGAGAAGCAGGATTGAACACAATTCTTCGTCACATGCTTATCACACAACTAGACATCCCATGGACGCTTCTTCACATGGGTCAATGACTGAGTGGAACCCAAATCACACTGCTTCTTCTGGTCATGGTAAGTTTTTTCCCTTATCGTCATGGTAAGTTTTTTCCCTTATCTATAATTGTAAAAGCAGGTCACCCAACTATTTATCTTTTGTTCATTCAGCCACTCAACTATTGCGTTTATTTTTATCAGATTTGGTATAACAAAAGCATATACATACTGGGTGGCATATAATGTAGTTTAAAGAGTTGGTTGGTGGCCTTGATGATAAACTTCAAATATTTAGCTGCCCTGTTTACTTCATTTCAGACCAATTCCAGTGAAAATGGCCAAATAACAAAATAATCCTGAGACGTTTTCGAAAATACTACAAATTTGGCCTACAACATGCTGAAACCTCATTAAATATATTGTCTTTTCCACTCTATAAGGACATCTTTGGCATTTGCGAGTTCTGGTAGAAATGAACCGGTACATGGGTGGCCTAGCAATTAGTTTCATTTTTTGGGTGGCTTCACTTACATTATCCTTTATGTTATAATGAACAGCCATGAATACTGTCTAATAATATGCAACTCTTAATTGCAGGTCAGGAGTTAAATCCATTCCTTGTTGGAAGCAGTACTTCTAGCAATAATGTCCCACAAGATTTTCATGGTAACCAAGTGCAATCAGTTAGAGGTCCTCGACGTCACTATGTTCAAAGGTCTACCCCACCTTTCAGGGCTTCCTCGAGCAGCCTGCAATTCGAGCATGCAGATGAAGGTCTGCAGTTGGCCAACGAGAGTTATTCATCTCCGCCCCCAAGGCCTGCTATAGCCTGGCGGTCAAGTGATCGAAATGCACGAGGGAGAATGTCAATAGAGAGATTTCGATCTGAGATGGCAAATTTCCGTGATCGGCACGCTCCTGAGGTATGTCCTTTCGCTGGCTGTTAAATTAACAATTCTTCTATGCATCATCCCTAGTTTCCATTAATTTTCCTCTGAAAAACTGAGTTGAATAATAAGTATGGACTGTGCATACTAAAAAGCACGTGCTCATTGTGGGTATAAATATTAGTCAATGTAGTGTTTAGCATTTTCTAAGTCCAGGATGGCTTTGGAGCCTTGTGTTTATATATCAGAACTCACTTCAGCCTCTTGGTTTATGCATATGAAATTTATTCATGTAATTGTAGGGTCTTGTGATTATGGATCACTCAGCCTTTGGATCTAGAAATATCCTTGATCATCATCGGGAAATGAGGCTTGATATAGATGACATGAGCTATGAGGTCAGCATCTTTTTATGCATCATTTTACCCTACATTCACTATCCATTTACTTAAGATTTTGTATTTGTTTAACAAAAAAACAGGAGCTTCTTGCACTCGGGGAAAGGATTGGCAGTGTGAACACTGGCCTGACAGAGGATATGATAGCAAAGTGTTTAAGGGAATCAATATATTGTTCTTCTGACCAAATACAAGAGGAAGGAACATGTGTAATCTGCTTGGTGAGATTCCATCTTAGCGGTTTAGAATTTTCTTTGAATGCAGTTATGTTTGAAACAGTGTTTTTTTTATTTTTTGCTATCCGATTTTGTATTTTGAACCAAATCTGGTTGGTGTTGCAGGAGGAGTATGCAAACATGGATGATGTTGGGATGTTAAAAGGCTGCACGCATGATTTTCATGTTGGATGCATTAAAAAATGGCTATCCATGAAGAATTTGTGTCCCATCTGCAAATCAGAACCAGTCAAACACAAATAAGCATATTATACATATATTGTACATATGTTATTATGTAATTATTTAAAGAAAAAAAACCTCGGAATAGGGGTTGAAAGAATTAGTGGTAATGGATTTCAATAATCTTAAAAATTTATGTATCCATTGCCATTGATAATTGGTGTATTGTCCCTGGTTTCCTGTGGCCGCATATGGACTGTCTGTATATAAACACATATGTGTGTTTATTTATGCATGTACACATACACCGGTTGTGTATCATATATCATGACATCGGTTCTTTCACACCATCCTTGAAATTGCAATTTAGATTTGGAAATAATTTGTTTGATTACCTCGCTGATGCTCTATGCGCTTAAGGTTTCATCCTCCAAAGTCCGAAACATGATCAATTAGCATGCCTCGATGGATAAAAATGCATAATAAAGCTGCTTATATGTTTAGTAACTTTGAAATAAGCACTCAGAGTTGATAAGTACTCTTTCAGCAGTCATCGATACTTTCATCTTTTAAAGTAGTTTTCTGCATCTTCAGAGAACATTCACCAAGTCCCCCCTGAATCTTTGACCCTTGTATGGTACCAAAACATCATCTAACCATCGATGTATGTTTGGCGACAAGCTTTTTAGAGCATTTAGCATTTATCACTTGAATATTAAAGCTTGTTTGGCAAAGAATTTAGCATTTTTATTTTGTTTAAATGCTACTTTTCTAAATGCTCATTTCTTAAGCATTTAGCATTTATTTTTGTTTTGTTTAAATACTACTACTGCTAACTGTTATTGCTAACTACGACAACTATTCGTTTCACCAAACATACCCCAAATGATAGCGGCCATCTAAACTCAAACCCTTCAATCAAATCAGCCCATCATCCACACACCATTGAAGCGCATCCTCAACTATCAAATGGACAAATTTTGACCATTTATTTTATCATCAAAACAAAAAGAGTAAAGACACTTTATACTTTTTTTTTAATAAAATATCTTGCAAATGATAAATTGTTAAGCGTCAAAAAATACATCATCGCGACGAGAATTCTTTTATCTTTCAATAGACGGGCGCTTCAATATACTTTCGACAAACTTTGTCAAAAATGTACATACTACATAGAAGTTCCCCTCTACAGAAAGATGATTTGATTCTCGTCGCGATGGTATGATTCGTATCGCGTAACAATTAACGGTTTAAGATAAAAAAAAATTAAATGATGTAATTGAGTTTTTTTTAGTTTGATAAAAGAATAAATCGTTAGGATTTGTTCATTTGATCTAAAGTGACCAGTCATATCTCAAAGTAAGCTATTACCTTTTGAATAAGCCAGTTTACAGTAAGTTAGAACTATATCATTTGTCCCATAGGGATCAACCACAATTTGAATTCCGAGTGCTAAGCACAACCTTATGAAAGACGGAACAAAAGTGTGAATTAAGCTCAAAATTATCGTTTTCCGGATGGAGACAACCTATGACATGTCCTTAGAATTTCAGTGATCTTTATGTAAATCTTGGATTTAATTAATAAAAGTTCATATTTTTTTCACCAAATAAGACTATTATTACATTACACATTAGGAACACAAACCCATACAGTCAAAGACTAATCAATTTCATATCATACTAAGAAATAGCAAAAGCACAATGGGCATGCCTTTACAGCCTCGTAAATATCTTCAGAAACTTTCTGAAACATTTCAGCAATTGGGTCCATTAATTCTCCACATCCTGATCTGTCACAGGTTCAATGTAATGTAGCGTAAAGACCAACAAAATTGCAGAAACACAAAGGTAAATCGCTTCTTGCAAGTCTAAGATACCTACAAAAAAAAACTTTTGTGCTCGTGCAAGACATTCTTATAGTTGAGATCGACAATCGAAATATTTAGCTCCCTCTTCAACTATTTGCTTAATTTCTTGTATCTTCATCTGTTCTTTCAAACAAGCTGGATCGAGCAAGATTTCAGGTTTTGGGCTTCTTTGGTGGGCCCATGTTTCCAGGCTCAGACTTTCGTTTGATACCCAAGAAATTTTCAACCTGTAAGAAAGAAAAACAAATGTTAATCATAAAGATCGAAGTGAATCATTAGAATCGCAAGATGTCAAAACTCATTAAAGTTTAGTAATGACTGTAATGAATGAAATAATTACAAAGAAAAATTATCAAATGAATCTACAACATAATAAAGAATAAAATTGAATATTAGTCAAGCCGACGGAAAAGATAGTGTTTAAGAGATGCACAAACCTTCCTATCGCCAAGCATGGGTGTCAAACTCCCTGGGAAGTTCTCCATTGTAGCAAAACCACTTCTCGGATCACTTGTTTGCCTAAAAAATTCACAATGTTGAAGAGAAATAAATTAAAATCATATTAATGGCTAGAAGAAAAAACTGCTGTCCGTAACAGCAATAACTTAAAATATCTAATATTGATTGTGACCACTAAGAACAAGAACAAGAACAAGATAAGCAATAAGCATACCCTGGTTTAACGTGACCACTAAGAACAAGATAAGGTGACTTCGTCTGTAATTGAGCTTCTCTCATCCTTTCAACAGATTGTGATGGCGTGTCTGCATTATTCATTTGCTTCACTTTCAGCTCCTCGTGATATTGTCTCATACGTTTTTCTTGCTTCATTTTGCCAGGCCCCTTTCCATGAAACTTGTGAGAAAGCAGCCTAAACGACTCCTTTGGAGTCAACTGGTCAAACACAAAAAATCTGTCATTAGATAAATCTTGATTTACTCATGAAAAAGTCTTTAGAAAGATGTCATAGATTGTAACTAAAACGAAAAGATTATTACATATTGTATGCATCACAAAAATATTGATGCATAGATTGGTTTAGAAATCTGGTTGGGAAGAAATGTGAACAAATGAAAAATGTAACCCAATATTTATTTTTTTATAATCTAAGGTTGTAACTGAATTTGTTTTTCAAGACTATGAAATATTATTACAGTACAATAGCCCCATATGCATAGCTGACACCAGAGCGGCACAATGAGTGGGTCTGGTGGGTTGTGTAAAAGGTGAAAGTCGACACACGTAAGTTTTCTAGTAAGGGTCCAAAGGGACCACGTCAAATAGATTTGACTCCTGCCTTTCAAATAAAAAAAAAATAATAATAATAATAATAAATAAAAAATTGACTCCAGAGAATTTTTTGTATGATTTTTTTTTTTTTTTTTTTTTTTTTTTTTTTTTTTTTTTTTTTTTTTTTTTTTTTTTTTTTTTTTTTTTTTTTTTTTTTTTTTTTTAATTATTTATTTATATCTCCTTATAATTTGCACATCAATCTTATCTTTGTAATGTCGTTTAATCGTTATTTGTTTAATTGATGCAAATTTCATATATATGTTAATTAATTTTATTTAATTATGTTCCCCGTATAGTTAGGGCTTTTTTTTTTTTTTTTTTTTATTATTATTATTATTATTTTTTTTTTGGAATTATGAGTACAGAAGAGAAGATTTTTAAGATAATAAACTTATGGGGTATTTAGTTTTACTTGTTGAAAATTATCACTATTTGAAATAAGCAGTTCGGAGTAAGCGACTTTAAATTGCTTATTTTACTCAATCAGATAAGCACATTGGGAAATTAAACCCGAAAACCATCAAAATCACTTATTGATATGTTAAAACTCAGTGAGCTGTTTTTAGCAAGCAATCCCAAACACCCCTAAATCTTTGAATGAAATGATTTATTAGGGTGATAGAACTTGCCATCACTAGCTAATGTGAAATGCAAGCAGATATAAATAACTACAGCAAAAAAAAGTAAATAAAATAAATATGTGTTAAGTAGTTGTAGGAGTACTTACAATTCTTCCATATTCATCTGTCCTCTCGATACGTATCTCCTTCTCATCATTTTCGTTAACTATGCCCACAAGCTTACTCTTTTTCTTATCCATATTTCTACCACCCCATTCAACAGTGTCTTTAAGAGTTCCCCGATCCTTAAGTAATTGAAGTGCCCCCGATAACCCTTTTCCCAGTGAACTCTCATGAATTGTTTCATCTGGTTTCACTTCTTCCTCTACATCTGCCATCTTTTCATCATGAATAACATCTTTTACTTCTGCCCAACCACTATCTTCAACTTTTTGTTCTTGTTCTGATGATGCAGGTGCCACATCCTCCTCCATAAAAACATCTTCAGAATCAGGGTTATGAGCTTCTGTAACCATAAAATAGCAAAGCAGTAAATATAAAAGGTTTCAAAGAAGCTACAATCCGCACGTAAGACTATTAGGGCCGTTCGATTGGGTGACATTGGACGCACAAGCGAATGTAACGACTAAAATTGAAAAATAGTATGAAAGTTTCATATACAAATAGTACAGTTAATTTTCCAAAAAAAAGAATTAAAAATATATAAACTGTTGAATTGGGGTGGTAGAAATAGTATGAAAGTCTCGTTTACAAGTACCCGGAAAACCCAACCCAAACTTGCCTAACCAGCCCAAAATGCCACCTCTGCTATAATTATAGAACACTACATTAAAGCTTAAAATAAGAATGCAGGTAGCATACCTTCATCAAGCTGAAGACCCCATACAAACTCCTCCATCTCGGTAAACACAACCTTATTGTCTTCTGACTCTCCATTGTCTGCATCTGCATTCTTACTAGTAGAAGAAGCAAGTAGAGCAATTGCTTGTGGGCCAGATGGTGTTTCATCTTTCATCTTCAACGCTACTTTTCTTGCCCTTTGTAACGATTTATGAAGATCATCGTCATCATCACCAAACACGACCTCCTCTTCTTCTTCTACCTCCTTTTGAACAGTAAGAGTTTGCTCCATTCTCAATGCCTTCGACGCTTCATCTGCCTTCATGTATGCAGATTGGAATGCATTGTTTCTTTTTTCTGCCTCGGATCTTTCGTGTTCCTCTTTTTGGGCCTGCCTTTTTCCATCAGCGCGTGAACCACGGTCCCCTGAACCCAATCCTGCAGACCGGGCTTCTGCTTCAAGTGCCTCAAGGTCCAGCTTATCTTTTTTTCTTAGTGATTTCTTTTTCTTGGGCTTTTGGAACTTTAGCATCTCCTCACTGGTGTAATAGTCTGATGAGGCTTTTCCGGTCGAAGTAAGATCTTCAAAGCGAGAAGTCACAGATGCACCATCTATCCTCCTACGGAGCTGCATATTACAGAAAACGGTATTTAGGGGTCGCTTGGATTTGCGTTATAGTACTCATATTCTTATTACCAATTTCATGCACAAATAACAAGTAACACCTTTAATGAATGGTGATTATCCAATTATTTAGGGGTATAATCACTAAGGGGGTATAAGTAGCTTATATGTTTGGCTTTTAAACATGTAAACTTTGAAATCAATAAAATCATTTTTTGTGGCTTATGAGCTTATCAACTTAAAAATGCTATAACCTATTTTAAGAAGCTTCCACCCCTCTACTTCACAAAATATCTCCTTTTTCACAAAAATACATTTTTAAGTCATTTTACATGTTAATCCTTTTTTTTTGGGGGTAAAGGGTTTTACCCTGGTAAAGTAAAGACACGTTAATCCTTTCGTCATACACTTAAGACATTTTATTACTACAATATACACAGTACAACACATCCAAACAATAATTTGTATAGCCCATTTTATCACAATTGATTAATTGATTTTGATTCTTTAATTACTTACGGAGCCCAAATCCTAACACCCCCTTATTTCTCCTTTCGTGGAAGTTAATAAATATAACAACAAAAATAAGCAAAAGTTACCTCCTCCAACTTTTTCTCAGCTTCACCACTAAAACGTCCTCTTTCATCGAGGGTTACACCCTGAAAAAAAAGTATATATATAGCTAAGATAAGGTAAAAAGATGTCACTGGACATATGAACCAAGTTGAAATATTTACCTCATTCACAATAGGATCATCATATTGTGGAAGCATTTTCTTTTCAAATCCAGCTTCTTCATTAAACCTGCCATAAAAAAATTACCAGAATGCAACATTAGCTTCTGAAACATTAATAGAAAATAGTCATCACAACAATAATTCGGGTCAAAATCGTTCAGTTTGTACTAGTCAGGTTGGGCTGACTCAAACACTATGTTGTCCAGATTGTTTAGTTACTTACAAAAAATCAAGTGTATTAAACTCGATCATGAATATCATATCATTTGAATAATAACCTAATTTATTGAATAAAGAATGAAGAGGTTTTGTATATCAACAACACCCTTGGGGCAGCTTTCAACCCTCTGATTTATTAAACCCGTTTGACCCATTAGAAAAAGAATATAGCCCGAATAAACCCCACTCAAAAGTATACAGGTCAAATTTGCCACTCCTACTAGAAAACCACAGTAATACAGCTATTGAACTTACTTATCATCATAAACTCCAGTTTTCTTTTTAGCTGCCTTATAAGCCTCGTTTCTCCGCTTCTGCTCACCGATCTCCACATTTTCAAGCATATCAACCTCTGGTGTATACAATGTAAAGTCACCTTAGGAAATCTGGGTCCAGCAGAAAAACACTAAAGATAACAGATGAAGAAACTGCCAAACTATTAATGAAAAAATAAAATCAAAATACCTTGATTAATGTCACCATCAGCAAGTATGTTCTGATCTTTCAGTGTCAAAACAACTGCACCACCTTCAACCACCTTGTCAAGGCCATCAAGAACTTTAAATCCAGCAAGGTCACCTGCCAACATCATTCAATGAATTCGTAACACGGTCTTGTATATACCAGGTAAAAAGGTAGACGAAAAAATATGACGAAACATAATCACCCTGTGCAAGCAGTGAGTGACACCCCTCTTCATGCTATATTGATGATATAGAAAGTACATACTAGAGGTAGCAGAATGAGTGTGGGCAGATTAGGTAATTGGCAAAACAGATACATTTTCTGAACATGCCGGAATGAATCAGGTCAGCCCAAAAATACTTTCTCCTAACTTTTAAGTTATAAATGAAAATTAACAAAGCTATTTAGGAGGTCGTGCCCAATTAACTTCCAACATGTATCCATATTAGTTAAGTTTCTTTATTTAACCAGAGCAAACATGACCCAAATCAGCCCATGTATATGTAGGGAGTCAAAATTGCCCCCTCTAGACATAAACATATTTTATATATTCAACACAGTGTCTAATAGCAAATTAACAATAGTGAACCTGGATCCATTGAGAAGGATTTTTTCCTTCTCAATTGAGAAGGATTTTTAAAAACGATAGATTTTTAACTTCGATTCAAGTTTTTCAAGTGTAGAACTCACTTTCATGTGATTCAAATCCAAAATGTGCAAAAAAAAAAAAAAAAAAAAAAAATTGAATCAATGTCAAAAATATCATCATTTTGCGATATAAATACAATTCTGAATCATCTGTACACATTTAATGAATCATTACAATAACTCGATTTTCACAAAGATTTGTGAATCAAGTTTGTGATTTATAGATTCGATTCACTATTGATTAATGTATACTTGTGTATAAAATAAAAAATATGAATCAATAACTCAAACGAAGATTTCTCAATCTTCTCAATCTAAAAACTTTCTCAATGGAACCAAAGCCTAACAATAGTTATGTATATATGAGTACTAGAGAAGAGGCCTTACGAGATGTATGTCGGCGAGCTGGTGGTTCGTCATCATCCTCTTCTTGAGTCACATTGTCCTGAATTTTCACAAAATGATAAGAAAAATCGGATGCACGATAGACAAATCACATTTATTCAAAGAGGAAAACATGTCAGGAGAATAAAACTAACCCGCTCTTCAAACATCTTTGAGAAATGCAACGCTTTCTCCTTTTCAGCCTTCTTCTTCTCCTCAAGTTTCCGGCTTTTACTAACCCACGACAACACATCGGAAGCACCATCTGACGTTTTTCTTAATCGCTCTTCCTTCATCCTAAAAGAAAAATGGCACACATCAAAAAATATTTGACACTACCTAAAACAACGAAATTATATACTATTGTGGTGAGATCATACTGCCCAGAGCACCAAAGCAATAAGAAACCATAAGTAACACAGTTGATACTCGTATTATAAATTTGCTAAATTGAATCCGAGATAATTACTGCCTGTTTTCAAGATGCCCCTTCCTTTATTTGTATTATCCAATATCCAATATAGGTGTATCCTTGACTAGCAATGAATATGGTATTTCAGTCACACCCTTGATCTAATTCCATAAAGCCATACACATCTTAGTCCTTGTATTTTATTTATCGGATTGTGATCATAGTTGTGTGACCAACGCAAACATCACTCCAACCTAAAAACAGCTATGGCAAGCAATTCACCAATATAAAAAAACCCTACTCCTAAAACTGAATAATGGTCCAAAAATAGTTTCGTCTCCACCATAATGCCTGACCTAATCAACTTAATAAGAGCATCTCCAATGCAACAAACACTTGCAACATTCAACCTATTTTTAAGTCATTAGCTCCAATGCAAAAAACTCAGCTTCAACCTATTATTTAACTAACTTCCTCACACATTCTCAAATTTCAATAACTTATTCTTCCTCGACCTATTCTCTCAATAACCCTTTTTCAAGCTTTTGCTCCAATGCAATAACCCTTTCTGAAGTCATTCTAAAGTCTTTTTTGACCTTTGCACTGGAGATGCTCTAAACTTAGGCACACGAATAAGGGTGTATTTACCCAGTGCGCCTAATGCAGCGAAGTTGCTAATAAGTAGGAATTGGCATAACAAGGCATTTGTAAAGCTCATGCTAAGGGAAAGGAACAATAAAAGATGGTCAAGTAGATTGGGTTAGTGGAAGTGAGCCTTCACATTCTAAATATATTGCTGCTTAAAAAAAATCATGAACATTTTCTGATCTACGCAAAAATAAACATTCATCTTTCTAGTCAGAAGGCCAATCTAACATGCAGCATTTGCAGATATATGCACTTAATGAGTATCTAGAAGAAAATCTTCCATACAACAGACAACCTCATGTGTGACCATAGGCTGCTGTGAAATGAGTATTCAACTATTTCAAATGTGTATTTAAAGGGAACCAACTGCATGATGTTATACAAAACATAATTCAAAGCAAATGAATATAAGTATATAACAGCCAGATTTCTTCAGGAAAAAAAAAAGAGCAGAGAGGAACAGAGGACATAAAGAAACTAGGGGGTGTTTGGAAGAGCTTATTTATACAGCTTACGAAGTTATTGTGTTATCAACATAATAAGATGATAAACTAAAAAGTGTCTGGGCAGAGGGGCTAATAAATATCAGTTTAGGGCCTATTTAACCATCCCAACACCAGTAGACAGATACCACAAATTCATAATACGCCACGTGCTACAACAGGATGTAAATAGAGAATAAAGAATTAGTAATAACCTCATAATACGATCTTGGAGTTCAGATGCAGACTGCTGCGACCCTCCATGTTCGCCTTCAGAGCTGGCCTCGTTCTTACTGGTTTTAACTTCATCCCTGCCATGACGAGACCCTGTACCATGCTTACTTGTATCCCTAAACTCACCATCCTCGGAATCAGAGTTCACTGCATCTTTCCCCAAGTCTTTACTTCCATCATGAAACTCGTCGGGTTGCTTGCGACTGGCTTTATCTCTATCGCTGGACCTATCTTTATCATGATCTCCATCCCTCTCTCTATTTCTCTCCCGGTCCCTATCTCCGCGAGTTTCTCTCTCTTTCTCCCTTTCTTTATTTTTCTCTCTCTCCTTTTCACGTGTCCTATCTTTACCTTTGTCAGTTCCCTTTTCTCTGTCCCGTTTCTCCAACTCTTTCTCCCTCTCACGATCTTTATCTCTGTACTTTTCCCTATCATTTTCTTTCTCCCTAACTTTGTCTCTGCTCCTTTCTTTTTCACGATCATCCACGTCTTCCTTTCTACGGTCTCTGTTAGAATCTTTTAAAGAACCTTTAGACTCTTTGTCTCTTTCTTTTGAGGCATCACTGATCTTTGACTTTTCTCGGTCTCGATTTCTGTGATCTTTCTCGTCTCTTCGACTACTCCTACTTTTCTCCTTACTGTGATGCTTTGATTCTCGTGATTTATCATTGCCATTATCTTCCAAATCATCATATCCTCCCTTCCACCTCTCACCCCTTGGAGACTCATCTAGATCCCTAGTCTCAACACTTCTCCTACGTCTTGTATCAGACCGCTCTGTATCCATTGTGATTACAAATGTATTGCAGAAGTATACGATGCTAGATGATCAACCTGTCAAAAAGCAAAAAAAAAACATAAGTGCACATACACAAACAGAAAAAGGTGATTTCCACTTCAGTACTTCATAGTATCTAGTAAAAGCAAAGGTACATAAGTGAACATACGCAAACAAGTGTCAACAAACAGATTATCACATGTTCACAAACATAAATGCCCGAACAGAACTTATATTCGTGTTGGTTCATTTACCAAAACGAACATATAATCTTGTTCATGTTTGTTCGTTTACAGCCCCAACTAAAAGGTTAAATAGCTCAACAAGAATACAAATAAAGCTAATGCCACACATATTCACAACAGAAGATAATAAATACTAACAGCGAGGTAGTCCTAACTTTTTGACATAATTCATCTAACGGCTAGATAGTAGGTACGTCTGTCATTCATGAATAAAACTGATTATAATCAATCACGTAAAAGCCAGATTCCGAATCAACTCAAAGATATAACCAATCTAATCACTGTACTAATATTGATGAGATACCTAATTTTCAAATCAAGGACTACAAAATTTGCAAATATGTTTAACACACGGAGCATCAAGGCTACAGATCACATAACCATGATCCAACCACTTGATAAACTTAATCCAACATGTTATTCAAGTATCATGTATGTAGCTCATATTATCAGCCTAAAGCAATAGTAACAAATACTACTTGTCTACTTGTATTAAAAACCTACAAAGTTTATCGCCGTCCACTCGACAGATAATCATATGAATACATAACTAATTGTGCCTTTGAATAAACTCTAATTATAAACGAGTACGCATTTTGTTACTTTTTTTTTCTTTGCTTGAATTATCTACGAACTTTGATAGTTTCCACAGCTACGAAAGTGTACCGCCGCATACTCCCCAGTCACTGGATACAGAATCATACAGTGTCATAACTCATAAACTAATTCTTCCATTGAATAATCGCTAAACACAAAGCAACTAAAAACAACGAGTATGCATTTCCATAACATTAACGCCTGTCATCTAATAAAATCATTATATTTTTTCATAAAAAAGTTCCACTAAAAGCTTATTATCTCAACTTCGATAAACCTTAGGCCACACATATTTACAATAAGTTAGACCTAATAGCAAATTCCGGAACGAAACTGAGTTTAATAGCTTACGCACAAGCAGGATAGTAATTCAACTCGGAGATATAACTAATCAAATCATGTTACTAGTATCGTCAAACATAGCATAATTACAACTAGTGTTACTTCCGCGCTACAAACCTAGATAGTTTCCGCAACATTTACAGTCTCCCAACATAACAATAAGTTAGTTTTTATAACTAATCACATACAATCAACGAGTACGCATTCGCTACATTTGTCTTCCGCACTATATCATATACGAACTTCTACTCTAATAAAATCAACCTAAAGCAAAAGTAACTAACTGTTCCGTTAAATAAACTCTAAATACAACGAAACTAAAACGCGTCCTTACTTCGGCACTAGAGTTAGTTAATAGTAACATCTAACACAATCCGTATATCTTATATATAAAAAAAATAACTTAATAATTTGACCTAATATTCTAATAACTAGCTATCAAACAGAAAAAACTAATAATAATCGATCACATACAAGTATATATAGCAAATAAAATCAATTAATTGTTGTGATATCGAATACAAACCCTAATTTTATTAAAAAAAAATTGAGTGATGGAGAGAGATTAACGAACCGTGAATCTGATGATGTTTAAGAGGATGAAGTAAGATCAATTTGATGTGTGTGTGTGTGTGTGTGTGTGTGTGTGTGTGTGTGTGTTAGGGTTCGTTAACAGAACATTTTGAAGGAGAGTTGAGGCGGTGTTTGGATAGTTGTTTAACGAAAACAAACAATTATTTTCCAAACAGTAATAAAGGTGCGTTTTGGGAAGTTGTAAAGAGATTACCCGGGTAATTTCCGCATCAGCTTTTTCTCTCCGACACCACTAAGTTGTCACAGTCGATGATCGAGTTTTTCTTTTTTCTTTTTATTATTATTATTAAATATCAAATGGACATTATTTTTGTGTGCAAATAATCGGTCATAAATTCAACCGACTGTGATTTTTGGTTTCCTTCGACCGATGTTCCCACAAAGGCCTCGACCGACTTCAAAGTCGGTCTGGAGCTCGACCGATTTTTTTAACTTTTTGGGAGAACTATGGTTTTTGACTTTTATAGTACATGAATTTGTAATTAATAGCGTATGAGATTTTCTACTCAATTTACTAAACTCATGCATTTTAATATAGGCCTAAGACAAGCTCACTATGGCTAAGGCCCGTCAATAAGTTCGGGAAGTACTTTCTTAAGTCGCGCATAAATATGGGCATGCTTGACAAACAAGAGTGAAGAAAGCGTATTATATTACAAGTAGCGAGTGCAGATAAAGAGATATAAAATATATGCAAATCGTTATTAAATGATCGAGAGATGATAGTTCATTTGCATATTTTCTTGTATTAATCAACCTATAACTCAAAAGGACACACATGAAAACCGAAAAATCTATCTCGAAAAACGAAAATTTGTAGGCTTAATTTGATTACCTAATAATCCTTTATTTAAAGTGCATAAAGATCCGCCACTAAGACTAAACAAGTGAGGATTTGCAAAACTTACGGTTGGCTCATCTCTATAAAAAAAAGTTGGATCTCCTCCTATATGTTACAAAAGACTAGTCGTGGAGATAGCTAATAATTCTAATTCATTCTATCAGAGAAATAAAAGAACGGGAGTAATTAGAAAAATAAATAAAAAGATNATAATACCAGTTTATAGTATTTTTTTTTTTTTTTTTTTTCTCTTCTACATATCTTTTTATTTATTTTTCAATTACTCCCGTTCTTTTATTTCTCTGATATAATGAATTAGAATTATTAGCTATCTCCACTTGACTAGTCTTTTGTAACATATAGGAGGAGATCCAACTTTTTTTTTGTATAGATGTATGAGCACCAAAATTCGTCGTTATTGAAATTATAAGTTTTGCTTTTATTCCTCACTGTTTAGTCTTTATACAAAGTGGACGAGTATACATATGTATTAGCTCTGATAAAATATAAAGAGTACATATAAATTAAGTTATTAGGTAATATCGCAACTTATATGCACTTAACACAATTTTATCTGATTGTAGTTATTTTTGTAACGACAAAAGGAAAATAGGTTTTTGGCTTTCAGATGAATAGATGTTCTGAGTATTCCTATTCATTGCGGAGTATATACAGAACATCTGCTGTCCTTTTGAGTATATAAGATACGCGTATTGTTATGCATAAATCACATAGTAAAAATATGTCTACAAAGCTGAGACCCCGCATACTAAAACATACTCTACACCCTCTCTCTCGATTCATTAATAGTAACAGATATGCATAATATTTCAATATCATTCTTGTATATTTCTTGCAGCTCGACTACTTGATCATACTCAATTTTCATCTACGCTTCTCTACCTCCGCTGTTTGTCAAGCAGTTGTTTTTACAAAAAAAAAAACCCACCGGGCAAGTAAAAACATACCCATGTAAGAAATCCACCAATTCCCCGATCATGATTAACAAGGGAGGGTATCTAGTCGTTTGGCTAGAAGGTATGACTTTAATAGATAAACCAAACACCAAATCAATACATTCTTTCCAACCATCAAGTTCTTGACATCATTACCAAGAAAACTAGGAATTCTTACATCATATCATAATATCCATGTCATCATTACCATAAAAACAAGAAAGAAATTACGGAATTCTTACATGAAATCATATTATCAAAAGATCAACGTAACCATAAAAACTTCTACTTTTGCTGCTGATGGTTACCGGCGAACGCTCCCAAAGGCGACCCTCTCGAGTTTCCGGCTGTTTTCTAGATTGAAATAGCCTTTCGTCGCCCCAAAGGAAGTCACTATCAAAGAGCTCGCCCTACTGAAGTACCCAAGGTTCTTCCCCTTCATGTCCTTAGCTGACTCACATCCCTTCACAGCTTTCTTCTTCTAAAAAAATAAAAATTAAAACAGCAAACAATAAATAAACACCGGATTTTGAAAATCAAAGTTAAAGGATATGATTAATTATAATCACATAAAATGATTAAAACAATTTTTTGTCCATAACAATGATGAAAATCAACAAAATATATTTGCAAACAAAAACTATAACTGGTTCTTAAATTTAACAATTTTTCATGAAAAAGTATCTAACTAGGTATTTCTGCGTAAAGAACCTTCCTTTTTACACGTTAATGCAAATTCAATCGATCAAATCCAAAGTATCAATCTCAAACCTTGATATTTTACAACTCTTGATATACATGCAATAAATCTACTTTGAAAATTAATCCTTAAGGTTTAAAGAGAATTTTGCATAAACTTGTCAAGAAAGGTTCTTCACTCTAAATGAAACACTATTGACCTTTTGTTAATACTAGCAGGGTACCCGCGCGATGCGGCGGCGGGTACCCTGTGACTAAATTTTTCGGCGAACAAATGTTATTTTGTTTTAGGCTGCTGGATTCAGATTTATGTTTTGGAAACTTAATTAGATTGTACATTGTGGTTAAATAGTTGTATATTTTGGTTAAGGGGTGAATTAAATTGTGTATTAATTGTATGTGTTGAATAATATTTTTTAGTTTTATTTGTGCATCAACTACTTGTAAATTATGCTTTTTCACTTGTATTTTTGAATGAAGGGTATTTTTAATAATGTATTAATTGTAATATATAAGTGTTGTGTTTTTAGTTTTATATGTGCTTTAGATACTTGTAAATAATGCTTTCAAGGTTGTATTTGTTTAAAATTGTATTAATGGTGGTCTTAAAATATTAAAGAGAAGGGAAGTGTCTTCCTCTATTATAAGTAGTATAGATTTATTTGTTGATTTCGAACAATTAAGGTAAGCAATAAGGAATAGTTGTTATAAGCAAATAAATATGGTGAGGTGTACCCTGGTTTAATGTGACCACTAATTAAGAACAAGATAAGGTGTCTGATTCTTAAATAAAGCTTCCCTCATTCTTTTAGAAGACTGTGATGGCGTGTCCGTGTTGTTCATTTGCTTCACCTTCAGCTCCTCATCATGTTGTCGTCTACGTTTTTCTAGTTTATTTTTGCCAGGCCCAATTCGATGAAACTTATATGAAAGATGCCTATATTCCTCCATGGGGGTCAACTTAAAAAAAAAAAAAAAAAAAAAAAAAAGAAGTTCAGTCAGTCATAACATAATTCATGATTCACATATTGTAGCTAAAATCATGAAGAATGCCGACAAGCTTACTCTAAAGTCTAAACCATAAAGACCGTTTTATGTAATTTACTCAAAATAATTTATCTAAAACATTATAACATATAAAAGTTGTAGAGAGTACTTACAGTTCTTCCATATTCATCTGTCCTCTCAATACGTATTTCCTTTTTATCATCATTCTCGTTAACAATGCCCAGAAGCTTACACTTCTTCTTATCCATATTTCTACCACCCAATTCAACAGTGTCTTTAAGTGTTCCTCGATCCTTAAGTAGTTGAAGTGCACCCGATAACCCTTTTCCAAGTGAACTCTCGCGAATCGTTTCATCTGGTTTCACTTCTTCTCCTGCCATATTTACATCGTGAATAACATCTTTCACCTCTGCCCAGCCACCGGCTTTACTTTTTTGTTCTTCTTCTGATGTCGCTGGTGCTACATCTTCAGCATCAGGGTTATGAGCTTCTGTAACCATAAAACAGCAGACTATAAACAAACTATTTATTTTATTAAATAGCTTAAAAAATTAAAGACAAACCCGAAAACAGTCTGTAAGACAAACAAGTATATATATACAGATTTTATGTTACAAATGTTTTTGAAATATTAATTCTTATACAAAATAAAGTAGTTGAAAACATCATATAAATTAGTAAATTAGCAACAAATACATATATTGTAGTTATTTTTGTAAGACAAAAGGAAAATAGTTGGTTTCATTAAAGTTAATCCATTACGGAGTATATACAGAACACTCTTATAAAAATACGATAGCATACCTTCATCAAGCTGAAGACCCCATACAAACTCATCCATTTCAGTAAAAACAACTTGATTTTCTTGTGAATCTCCATTTTCAGCATCCGCGTTTTTACTAGTGGAAGTAGCAAGTAAGGCAATCGAGTGGGGCCCAGATGGTGTTCCATCTTTCATTTGCAAAGCCAGTTTTCTTGCCCTTTGTAACGAATTATGAAGATCATCATCATCAGCACCAAACACAAACTCTTCTTCTTCCTGCTCCTTTTGAACAGTAACAGTCGGCTCCATTCTCAATGCTTTAGACGCTTCATCTGCCTTCATATATGCAGATTGGAATGCGTTGTTTCTTTTTTCTGTCACAGATCTTTCATGTTCCTCTTTTTGGGCCTGCCGTTTTCCATCAGAACGTGAACCATGGTCCCCTGAGTCCAACCCTGCAGACCGAGCCTCTGCTTCAAGTGTGTCGATATCTAATTTCTCCTTTTTTCTCAGTGATTTCTTTTTCTTGGGCTTTTTGAACGTTAGCATCTCGTCACTGGTGTAATGGTCAGTTGAGTCTTTTCTGGTTGATGTAAGATCTTCAAAATGAGGGGTCACAGATGCATCGGCTCTTCTCCTAGGGAGCTGCAAGTTATACTATAATCAGAAATTTGTCATAAAATCTTATAGCAGAAATTTAAAAAAAAACTGAAACACATCAGTATCCTTTAGTGGAAGTTAACAACGACTAGAAAAATAAAAGTTACCTCCTCTAACGTTTTCTCAGCTTCACCACTAATGTTCCCTTTTTCATCAAGAGTTATACCCTGAAAGAAAGTATAATAGTCAAGAAAACATAAAATGTCACTGAAAATATGAATCATCAAAAATATAGTTACCTGGTTCACAAAAGGATCATCATATTGTGGAAGTATTTTCTTTTCAAATCCAGGCTCCTCAATAAACCTGCAAGAATAATGACCAGAAAGCAAGATTAGCTTCTGAAAGTATGACTAGAATTTAGTTATGGCAACACAAGTTCAGGTCAAAATGGTTTACCTTTCGTACAAGTCATATTGGGTTGAACCAAAACACATTATATTCGAAGTTTTAAGTGTTTTACACATATCCAATTTGTCATTTAAAGAAAAGGATAGCAAAAGAAAAATAGTTTTCTAAATACAAGTAGAAGGTGTTGTGCATAGATACTATACACGAAGGGTGACTATCGAGACTTTTGACATATTCGTCCCAATTCATTTTTTTAATATCTTTTATTTTACCCATTTGACCCGTTAGAGATAAAATAGGACCCGAATAGCCGTTTCTACTAGAAAACCACAGCAATTGAAGTATTAAACTTACTTATCATAAACTCCAGTGTTCTTTTTAGCCGCTTTATAGGCCTCATTTCTCCGCTTTTGCTCACCAATCTCCACATTTTCAAGCATATCAACCTCTGGTGTATACAATATAAAGCCACCTTAGGAAATCCGGGTCCAGCAGAAAACCACAAAAGATGACAGATGAAGAAAGTGAGTAACTATTAATGAACAAAATAAGGCAAATTACCTTGATTAATGTCACCATCAGCAAGTATGTTTTGATCTTTCAGTGTCAAAACAACTGCACCACCTTCAACCACTTTGTCGAGGCCATCAAGAACCCTAAAGCCAGCAAGATCACCTAAAAAGATTATTTAAAGAATCTTAGCACAGTCCTAGATATAGAACACAAAAAGGTCAAAGAAGACATATAATGTTCCAAGTAATTTATATGTCAAATATGACTACCAGAACTATGTGACTATGATATCTTGTCGGCCCAGTTGGCCTATTTAAACCTGTTCCTCTTTAGCTAAAAAATTAGTTTTACCTGTTAGAGATAATTTATGACCCAAATCAACCCACTTGATGTAAATGAATCAAAATTGTCACCTCTAATACATATACATATTCTACACATTACGTACAACATGGTGTCTCTATTAACTAACAACTAGAGTTGTGTATATATGTGTACTAGATTAGAGAAAAAGAACGTACGGGATGTATGCCGCTTAGCTGGTGGTTCATCTTCATCCTCTGCTTGAGTCACATTGTCCTGAATTTTCATAAATATATAAACATCAGATGCACGATAGACAATCAGTCTCATTCAAAAAGGGAAACATGATACAATATTTAAACTAACCTGCTCCTCAAACATCTTTGAGAAATGCAGTGCTTTCTCCTTTTCAGCATTCCTCTTACCCTCAAGTTTTCGGCTTTTACTAACCCACGATGCTACATCGGAAGAATCATCTGACTTTTTTTTCAATCGCTCTTCCTTCATCCTGTTAGAAGAATGACACACATCAACAAATACGAACACTTCATAAACAAAGAATAGGAAGACGCTTGTGGTGAGATCATGCAACTCTGAACACCACAGCAATAAGAAACCATACATAGGACAGTCAATTTCAAGAATTTTGGTAAATGAATACCGAAGAAATGTCTAAAGTAGTAAGTAATGTGACATCATGGTGACGAGAGGACTGCTTTTTAATAAAATTATTTTCAGATACATATATACAAGATCTAAGATGAATCTTCGTAATCGGAAGGCAACCCTAAAAAGAAGGAGATGCACTTAAAATGTATTTGAGACAAAGAAAAGCTTCCATTATGCAAAACTAAGAAATTTGTATAGATTACCAATAAGAAAACCTCTTGTGTGACCATAGACTATTTCACGTGCAGCTTTAAGAGACCTACTTCATTATGCTATAGGTGATCCGATAAGCTTATATATTTATATAACTTTTATCCTTACTGTGATATCAAACATAATGTAATGATAAGCTTAAAAAGGTTTCTAGGTAGAGGGTCTTATAAATATCAAATAAGCATCACAATTACCTCATAACACAATCTTGGAGTTCAGATGCAGACTGCTGAGATACTCCAGGTTCGCCTTCAGCATTGGTCTTATTCTTATGGGTTCTATTGTCATCCCAAGTCCTGTCCTTTTCACGATCATTTACATCTTTCTTTCTTTGGTTTCTGCTAACATCTTTAGACTCTCTCTCCCTCTTTTTTGAGACATCACTGATCTTTGACCTCTCTCGGTCTCTACTTCTATGATTCTTGTCATCTCTTTGACTACTCCTACTTTTCTCCTTATGATGCTTAGCTTTTGAATCATCATATCCTCCCTTCCACCTCTCATCCCCTAACGACTCGTCATGATCCCTGGTCCCGACAGTTCTCACACGTCTTCTATCTGAACGGTCCATACCCATAACAAATTAAGAAATTAAGCACTTGACAAAGTTTGAGATGAATAGAACGTATTACAGAAGTATATGTATGCAAGATCGTCAACCTGTCAAAAAGGAAAAAAGAAAAGATACTAGTTCAATAATAACAAAATATGAAACCTCACATGACGGTGAATTCCTTATTAAGGGTGATTGAGATTTGCAAAGACAACTAAAACATGGAACTATGCAAGATTTAGATAATAAAATATCCATTTGTACAAAGTTAATCAGCAATTAGCCACAACCATGATCCGAGCACGTACTTGATAAATTTATTTATGCATCAGCCTAAAGTAATAGTAACGAATAACGAGTAACGAATACTACACATATTAAAAACTCTAAAAAGTTTAGTGCGGTATACTCCCAGGTCACTCAAAACATACTATAAACTAAGAGTACCATAAGATAAACTATGAACGTAACCTAACAAAAAACAACAACGATGACAAGAATTCGTGACGCTAGTTATGCCCTTGCCAGGCTATGCATGATAATTTACCAATTTGATAGTTTCTGCACAAAACATCAAAGGTCTCTCGTGTATCTAGTAAATAGTAATAGCTCCTAAACTACTCAAAAAGCTTAATCATCTTTACTATAACAATGAGAAACTAATACAGTAATACCACAATTGCCGTTCAAAAAAAAAAAAATAATAATAATAAAAAAAAAATACAGTAATACCACACAAAATTTTCAAAATAGAACAAAAAAGAGAAAACATAATTGGTAATAAAAAAAGAACTAAGGTAGTCTTAATAATTATGAATAAAACTAATTATATGGTTGATCACATACAAGCAACATATTGAAATTGAGTGGTATAGACACGAAAAAGAACCTTGAATCGACGTGTTTTTTTACGGTTCTTCACGAAAAAACCTTTTACCTTTGAATTGAATAAATTTTCTACGTAAACAAGTCAATAAAAATTATCTATATATATACTAAAGCGCACATGAAAGTATGAAACGGTCGATGTTTAACTTTAATGTGCTGCTTTAAATTAGCCCGGCCCAAACTGTTTTTCTACTATAAGTTTGGGAACCATTTAATCTTTTTACTCTTTTCTGGCCCAGTAACATTTGTATAACTATGAACAACGGCCCAACGTCGTTTAAAGGAAAATTTTATTTATCAATAGCAAGTTTTTTTAATGAAATATCGATGAAAAGCTCTGGATTATAGACAAAATGAGCCTAATATTGAAATCATTTTGATGAATGCACGATTATATAAAAAATATTGAAGTTTAATATTAGTATATATTTTTGAAAAAAAAATAAACAAACTTTCAAAACACACCTTTAACCCACCTAATAGCTTTAAAAACTATTATAAAATTTTCTTACAAATAGATTTAATAAAAAAAAAGTTATGATAACTACCTTATACTTTTACGTAACTACGGCCATTTTTAAATAACAAACTTAAGAATTCGATTGTTGTGTATTTGCGTCACGGTTTTTGACTAAAACAAAATACACAAACAAAATGACAGCGAGCTATGTCCGCGTAAAACTTTTTTTTTTCTTCTTTCAAAAATACATTTTGGCCCTTAAAAATTGATATGGCCCTTTATAAAGTCATTGAACTCAAATTGAACCCCTTCCAACTGTTTTGACATCCCTTCCACACCTTCCCTCCTCCATCCTCCCCTTTCATTCTCTCAAATTCTCCAAAATCAAATAAAGTACCTTTTTTTTTTTTTTTTTTTTTTTTTTTTTTTTTTTTTTTTTTTTTTTTTTTTTTTAAAAAAAAAAAAAAAAAAA
>LBNU01032160.1:84013-115076 GCA_014162995.1 Artemisia annua | reverse complement strand
AGAAGTAAGAGGACCAATTTCAGCTTTGATGTCAATGGAGGAAATTTTTTCTCGAAGCGAGGTAGCAGAGGCTGTTTCAAGGGAGTTTACTACTTTTCTCCAATCCTTGAGATTCAATTTAAGTAACTGGAGTTTCTTTTTAAAGACAGTGGCCTTAGTAGAATTAACCCATGAACCCGAAGAGGACCAAGAGTTACAAAGAACGGATTCAAAGTCTTTATTGAACATCCAACTGTTATAAAACTTAAAGGGCACTGGTCCATAATCGAAAATAGAATTTTGGAGGAGAATTGGAGAGTGGTCAGAGAATTCCCTTACCAAAGCAAGAACGTGTGAGGAAGGCCAATTATTCAAAAATTGGTGTGACACGAGGAAACGATCCAACTTACTTAGCTTGGATCCTTGATTGTTCATACGTGTGAATCGCATGCCGCCTAGAGGAAGATCAGTGAGCCCAGAATCTGATATGAACTTATTAAAGAGTGAAGCGCCCCTTCGGCAAAAATTTGTACCCATTCGTTCGGACTCATTTCGGACTTCGTTGAAGTCACCAAAAATAATGGAGAGTGAGTTATGGTGAGTAATGAGATTGTTAATGGTGGACCAAATTTTTGTGGAAACACTGAGGCGCATAAACAACAATAATAATACAAGGGCTGTCTAAAGTTAAACAACTACTTTTTATGCTACTTAATGTCATCTGAGTTGATTCTCGTAAAATTATGATAAAAAGTCAGTCTTTTGTAGTTTCTAGGTAGATTTGCGCAGTCACTTAAGGCTAATAACTACTGATTTTGCTATTATCCAATGTCATATTTTATACAAGCGAGTATTACATATCCTCTAAATAGATTATTCAACTTAGTTACAGTTAACAACTACTCCACTATTTATGATATTATAAAAGTAAGACAGAAGCATTGATAGCATAATCTCAATACCTTGTTCAACTTGAACAGATTCATTGGACTCAAATGTATGAGAGCTACCACAATATTCTCTTTACTGCCTTCCACACCTAGAGATGGTTCAAATATATATAAAATCTGAGAGTTTAACTCTTAGCTTCTAAAGAGATCGAGATTCTGCATCTATCAAAATTGTTGTTTGTCGTCACCTCTTGATGATCCGAAATCAATTATCTTGTTGACCAGAAAAGATAATCCTGCATTTGTATTTTGTCAGCTAGACCATAAAATATGGGACGAAATGTCATACACTGAAGAGCTCGATCAAGCGATTAACGCATGATGGTGATTTAGTACATAGCATAACCTGCTGCAATGCATGACGAAATGTCATACGCTGAAGAGCTCGATCAAGAGCTCGATCAAGCGATTAACGCCCTGAACACCGATGGTACTTATGGTGACTTTTTCATAGAGGTTGACATTGTGGTTAACGATAAAGAAGTTAAGATAAAACTATTATATTTTTTTAACATGGGTTTCCGACTCGACATTGCGAGCCGACTAATCCCACGGCGACTACCCTTTTAGATAGCCCGGAGTCGGCGCAGGTGAACCTCCGTGGCCAAGATAAAACTATTATATGTATATGCGTTATGCCCTTTTTCCGACAATCAATTTGTGGACAAAGTTTGTTTTCTAAAAGGAAATTGTACACAAGATTTGTTTTGCATTACTATATAAGATGACAAAGAAAACAATTGCTGAGGTGACATTATGTAAATTGGACACGACGTAGTATAAAATGAGAAGAACTGAAAAGCCTCAAAGATTGAGACATGATTGGTATAAATTCAGATGAATGGGAAGATGAACAATCAGATTACTTGGACAAGAGTTGTGATATGTGGGAATGTTGCAGGTATTGCTTTCTGTTTAATTTATCACATGTGTTTTATTGCAGCATTGAAATTGTTTTTTTTTTTTTTTGGTGCAAACGGTGAATCATTATATTAATATCAACAAAGACAAATTACACACAATTCTCATAACTGGATGAAACACTTTCCATCCAGTGAAATACAAAAGAACAGACACATACTATCTTTTACTAACTAATATCTGGTCATATAGACTCCTTTCATCTAATATCTATCAACACAGTTTCTCATACCCACACTTAGCCACTGCTGCACTATAACTTGAACCATGCCAGCATGACTTTTTGATTCACCAAGAATGCACCGACCATCTAGCTACATTTCCACATCACCTTCCCATCAAAACCATTAAACCAGCACCCACAATGGCTAAGACAGGAATGGTGTGTGGCTTCACTAGGTACCCGTAACCCATCCATTGGGGGGCTCTGCCATACAACCTACATTTCCTTCTCTTAGAAAGGCTTCAGTTGCATAGGAACACACACCCTCAATGATGACCAACCAAACCTCGTATGCCAATGTATTGAGTGAACCAAGCAGGTTCATCTTTCACTCTTCGCTATTCCACTCATCATACATTGGCCGCCCCAACCATATACCCTTCACAGTGATAGATCCTACTTTATTGTACATTCCAATTGTTTAGACCTCCTACTTTATAAAAATAGTTGATAACACTATAATTACCAGTGTTGCAAAAATCGGCCGAATCGGCCGATTAATCGGCGATTAATCGGTAATCGGCCCTGGAACTTGGAGGGATTTCCAAGGTAATCGGCCGAGTCAAGAAAATCGGCCGATTAATCGGTCAAAAATCGCTAATCGGCCCTCGACCGCCTCAGTACCGATTCACGATNAAACGGTGAATCATTATATTAATATCAACAAAGACAAATTACACACAATTCTCATAACTGGATGAAACACTTTCCATCCAGTGAAATACAAAAGAACAGACACATACTATCTTTTACTAACTAATATCTGATCATATAGACTCCTATCATCCAATATCTGTCAACACAGTTTCTCATACCCACACTTAGAAACTGCTGCACTATAACTTGAACCATGCCAGCATGACTTTTTGATTCACTAAGAATGCACCGACCATCTAGCTACATTTCCACATCACCTTCCCATCAAAACCATTCAACCAGCACCCACAATGGCTAAGACAGGAATGGTGTGTGGCTTCACTAGGTACCCGTAACCCATCCATTGGGGGGCTCTGCCATACAACCTACATTTCCTTCTCTTAGAAAGGCTTCAGTTGCATAGGAACACACACCCTCAATGATGACCAACCAAACCTCGTATGCCAATGTATTGAGTGGACCAAGCAGGTTCATCTTTCACTCCTCGCTATTCCACTCATCATACATTGGCCGCCCCAACCATATACCCTTCACAGTGATAGATCCTACTTTATGGTACATTCCAATTGTTTAGACCTCCTACTTTGCCAAACTTGTTAGTCCAGTTTAATTCCTCCCTAGGCCAAACTGAATCATAACAAGAGGTTCCATAGGTACAGTCTTACAAAAGGAACTCCAAGATACAAGGTATCTAAAACACTGTTATGGTCTGCAATAAGAGAACAGTAGCAAAAGTTAGAATTGCTACTGTTATCCAGTTAACCAAACACCCCATTAGAATCTTCAATGGAACAGTGTTTTCCTTTACACTGCAAACTATACCACCACTATTCTGTCCCACTATCTATATCCATACTGATGTTCCAACTACACTGAACTCTTGAAACAGCCTCTGATCTTCTAACCTTTAAACTAGACAGTCTCAATCTCATGATTTCACAAAATTCATCAAACAGTGCATCAACATTTCTACTTTCTTCCTTAAACATTCTAAAGTTTCTTGCTTGCCATACTAGATAAACACTAGTAGCCAACCCCAATCTCCTAATGTTACTATCAATAGAGTTACCATTGTACATTAAGATCATACTATTTACTATATTCTTCCAATCAGTTGCATACTTGCATTACACTCCATTCCAATTTTCTGTTTCACCTTATTCCAAAATAGCCTAGCATAGCTACATTGAAAAAACAAATGGTTATGAGAATCATTGTTACTTTTGCATAGTGAACATACCATCATGTCATAAGATCCCCACTTCATAATTCTGTCCTGAGTAGTCAACCTTTGCTGAACTGCCAACCACAAAATAAAAGCATGTTTGGGTATGTTTTGAGAGAACCAAACAAGTTTACTCCATGTGACCTCCTCTTCATCACAACAAAAATCAGCATAAGCTTGCCTAACAGAAAAGCATTGAAATTGTTTACAAAAAAAAGAATCAATTTGTGTGTAGGTTACAAGATGATCATGAAAAAGATAACTATACAATTGATCCTAAACAAGAAGAGGGTGCGATAGTTGTAAGATACTAAGATCAGTTACAGATGATGAGGTTGACTTTAATGAATCATACCTGCTTAATCATCCTTTTCATATGTTGGAGATGATTATGAAGCATTGGGTTGGTGTGGAAAAGATGAAAATTTGTGCTGCATGCAAACGGTGTCATGTAGCAGCACCTTTAACAAATTGGAGGGATAAATCAACGCTAAGGAGAATGGAGACTTATTCATTAGTTTCACCGTGGCTAATGGTGGTAGATAAAGTTCAAAGCATTATCACTTTTACATATCCGTTGTTTAGGGAAAAGTACTTTATGAAGAGCTTGAGGTATCGTTCTATGATGAAACAATCTGTTGTTCCAAGTTTGGTTGGTGGTTGTTCTATAGTTTTGAATTGTCACTAGTGTTTTATAACCTCTTCACAAATAGTGTCATTAAGCTTCCATATATGCACTGTTTATTTGGAAGCTATTGTTTCTCAGCACCGCCTACTTCACCCGATTGTATGGTTGTTGGATTTACAAGAATGGATGTTTATATCCACTTTGTAGCTCGGGACCATTCTTGGCATAAACTAGATGTGAAATTTGGTGGTGCTTATGGTCCATATCCTTATCCATTTTCTATTGGTTTTCCAAAATTTTATGGTCAGGATCTCTATGCCTTCTATAAAGAGGCTAGGGAGAACTTCATGTTTTCAAAGATATTGCTAAAGAAGGTTACTCTTGGGAGAAAGGTATAGCCCGAGCCCCAACGAGTTTGTGCACATATCCGTCACAACACTTCTTACTAAATGTGATTAGTGTCTTTTACTAATTGTTGTGAGTGAGTCTGGAGAGTCCGTTGAGGTATTCAAGCTGAATGATTCTACAAAAGAATGGGAGAAAATGATGGTTTAGCTCGTGACTCCATTATTCTACATTATTTTGGTCCTAGCTCGTGACTCATTATTCTACATTATTTTGGTCCACAGTGTATTTTGAGGCATAAGACACTTTTCTACCCTTTTTAACCTTTGACCTCTGTTTTGTTATGCGATCAACCCGGAAAAACTGGATAATTTTATTGATTCAATGACGTTTAGTTGGCGCAGACCACTTGTGTGACCAGCTAATTGGAGGGTTATTTCAGGTAAAAAAACGGTCTTGATTTTTCGCCTCAACTTTCATAGCATCTTTGTCTAGGTTCTAGAACAGGTCCCAAGTCGATCCTGTTTGTTTAGGAGGTCAAAGTACAAATACTTAACTGATGCACACATGCTGTCTAAAGTCGGCCCAGTTACAGACTGTGTTTCATGAATTTAGTGAAGATAGTTTGAGTAGAAAAACTTAGGACAATTTTCGACTAGTTAATCTAATTTTATCTTTTCAGTGCTCCAATTTAACAAAAGCATTACACATCTAACGGTGTTTTCTACTATTTATAATACAGTGGAGCGTACTAATGGATATATCGGGTTTAAGCACATAGTCTATGTCTTGAAAATAGGCTATCTTGTTCAAGTTATTGTGTTCTGTAAAGATGGATGGATTGCTTAGCATTTTCAAATGATACACAGTACCTATTATACTTTTGCATTAGATATTGGTCACCACTGGACGCGGTAAAATTGATTAGGGGAGAGACGTATATATCTTTCTTCTCAACATTTTATAACGCTCTAAATGAGAGTGTATCGGATGATACCTTTCTAAGAAAAGCGTGTAAGGGTATTACTGTATCACTATCACATAGTGCAACAATGTTTACACCAAAGTTATACTAACTAAGGGCCCGTTTGGTTCGCTGGAATTCAGTGTAATCTGTTGTAATTGTAATCTGAATTACATTACAATCCTGTTTGGTTGGCAGGATGGTTGGAATTGTAATTCAGATTACATTACATCGGGTGTTTGGTTTGCAAGGAAATGTAATTGGATTACAACCAATTACGTCAAGTGATGTAATTCAGATTACATAGAAAACTTGATGGAATGTGTTGAATTACGTTGTAATTGAGATTTTTACGAGTTAAATATCAGTACTTATCTGTTATCGTTATTATTAATTATTATTAATATATTATTTAATTCTAAATAAATAAATAATAATTATAATAATTAGTTTTACATTATTACTTTTTATATTATATATAAATATCTAAATATATAATTAACTTTTTAATCATTATTTTTATATTAAATTTATGATTTTTATTTATTATTATATTAAAAAAGTATTATTATTATTATTATTATTATTATTATTATTATTAAATAATATTTATTATTATTATTATTACATAATATTATTTATTATCGTATTATTATTATTATTATTATTATTATTATTATTATTATTATTATTATTAAATAATATTATTTATTATTAATAGTACTATTATTATATTAATTAATATTATTAATATAATATTATAATTATATTATTATTATTATTATTATATTATTATAACTATATTAGTATCTATTATTGTTATTCATTATTGATTATTATTGTTATTATTTATTATTAAATAATATTATTTAATATTATATTATTATTAATATTATTTTATTATTATTATTATTAAATAATATTTATTATTATTATTTTATTAATTAATATTATTATTATTAATAATAATAAATATTATTATTATTATTATTATTATTATTATTATTTTATTAATCTAATATTATTAATATATTATTATAATTATATTATTATTATATTTATTATTTAATATTATATTATTATTATTATTATTATTATTGTTATTATTTATTATTATTATTATTATTTATATTATTATTATTATTATTGTTATTATTATTATTTTGAAGTACATTACGTTGCAAGTCAACCAAACATAATGACAGATTTCATCAATTACAATTCCATCATATTACAATTACAACACATTCCAATCATTTTAATTACAATTCCTTCAAATTACAATTCCTTCCAAAGATTACAATTCCTTCAAAAACATTCTGCGAACCAAACGGGCCCTAAAAAGATTTTTCAAAAGGGGTGTTTGTCTAAATGTATTTTGTGTGCTTAGGCTTATTTTCAGCTTATGACTAGCTTTTATGATTAAAATCATAGGCTCTTGTATTGTTTGGATTGGCTTATGATGATGAGCTTATAAAAAGAGTCTATAAGCCTAGATAAGCCAAAAAAAAATAGCTTATCAAATCTCCATATATCAACCCATGACCCTAAGCTTATAAGTTTACCTAAGCACTAGAACAAATAAACTTGTAAAACAAGTAAACACAACACCTCTAAATTGATCCAATAAGGGTTTGTAAACTTTTATGAAAACAATCACAAAGTAAAGATTTAACTCACAAATGATGAAATGAGTGTATGAAGAGAGAGACATAGCTAGGAGTGAGTACGTGGTTGTGCGAAATGACTAAAATACTCTTTTATTTAATGATCAAACATAGTCAAACTAACGACATTTGTAAATTTGGACTAAACCCATAATGGTGTTTCATTTTTGGAATTGATCCGATACTTTTTAAAAAATATATTTGATCATACACAATCCTAGATTATATGTTGGACCATGCTTTAAAAAACCTTAAAGTTGGTTCATTTTAATTTATGAAAGTAATAACATAAAACTGTGTTGTCGACTTTTGATAAATGAATCATCTCTCAGTCTCTCAAATGATTTTTGCGAATAATTTCCGTTTATACTGGTTTCAACAAAAACGAACAATCAAAAAAAAAGAATTTTGCAGTCTATTATTCCATTATTGTTGCCAAAAATATGTACGAGTAGAAAACCTTATTTTGGTTAGTATGGTCCTTTAAACGTTCTCTTTACCTTTGTAAAAGTCTACGATTTATTCATTCCTAAGGTCCATAGTAATTAGTTTTGTTGTGATAAAGTTACACAATCTAGTAGATGGTATGTTAACATCATGCTTTAAAAAAATTTCAAATCTGTCTATTTCTGTTTCGTAGTTTTGCTCTATCTTTTCAAAACACTTGATTGAAAAGACAAGTTGTAAATGCTCCTTTTGTTACATTTACTGTGTACTACTCCCTTTTGACTTTTTGCAGGTAGTTTTTTTCGTCTTTCTTTGCGAAATCTTTGCGAAAAATATTTTATATCGGGGTATCGATGTGAAAGAAATCCAAATAAAAATACATATGAAACATGCGATTTGATAAAAAGTACTTGTAACTACACATCCTTTAAAAAAAACGGATAGATGAACAAATAGATATAGCCAAAACCGCTTAGTGAACTTTTGTTCATGAAAAAAAGATAATTTGTAAAAACACAATTTATACTCAATACTTGATAGACCACAAAAGTTACATAAGACAAAAACATTGTTATGAAAGATTGGTAGTGTATGAATTAAAAACACTTCATTCATTTTAAGTGAACAAAATGTTCATGGTTCAGAAAACAAAAGTTTCGGTTTAAAAACGATTGTGTAACATGGACAAAAATAAATAAATAAATAAAATAAAAATAAATAAATAAATTCATAAATGTATTATTTTGGCTAGGATATAGTTTCGTTGATGTAGTTTAATTTTGGCACCTTCGGGAAGTAATGTATATTAGTCGGTCGATCACAATAATATTTTAATACCAATATCTTTGTTAAAAAACATGCAATGTGAAATCTGTTCGTCATGCATGTATGGAACAACTAAAAGTCAAGATCAAAGCCTTAAAAGTCAAAGTAAGCAAAGATACCCGTTTATATATCCTATGAAGTTATAGTTACCGTTAAGTCTTTAATAATTACGAGTAACTCTTATGATAAACTGCTTGGTTTTATATTGGCATGCTAAGTTCACTGTATAGTTTATTAATTATTACCATTAATCAATGAAAAGGTATTATGTTAACAGCATTTGTTATAAACTGTTATCCATCAATAAACAATATCTTGTAGTGATGTATATACACTTATCATATTACATGATGTTTGTTCTGTTTACACGATTTAAAACCCGGTTTTTATCGACCCGGTTTAGTCGTAATTCATCGGGTTATCGGTGCAACCGGTTGAACCGTCAGTTCGAACCGGTTCTTGCCGGTTTATGAAATTTGGTCAACGAAAAATCGATGGTTCAATCCAGTTTTCAAACAAGCAAAACCCTGGTCATATCCGCCCCAGCTCCAAACCGATTTTCAGTTCAACAACCCGAGTTTTAAAATATTGGTTTACACTTCTGGCTTCTTGTATGCAAATAGTAAATAAAGTGTTTGTACAATTACTTTTACATAAAGATAAATTCCTACTAGATGCCATTTTTTTTTTAGGGAGAATATAGATGCTTTTGTTCATTACAAAAAAGTTTATAACTTTTAATGTCAAAAACTATATGTTAAATGGAAAAGCTCATCCTCTAACTGTAATCATATTGGAATCTGATATGTATTCCAATAATAAACGTTATACATTTAAATTTATTATATAGTTATAACCTTCTTAACAACAAATAATAAAATCTGACAGCATACAAACATTCACTTATTCACAAAATATTACTGTATTTCATTTCAGATCAAAATTTAATAAAGTAATAAAATAATAATATTACATCTTATTTTCATATTCAACATTATTGCACCATTAAATATCATTAAATATCATGTAAAGTTACATTCACATTTGTTGAAATGGATAAAGAATCTTTCACACATAGGCCGAAATATATGACCGTTATGTCTGTCCACGTGTCATCCACCTCATCCACCTGTGTATACCCTTCGCATTTTCATTCATCATCTTCATTTTCATAGTCCAAAAAACCTCTTCCAATCTCACAAAATCTATAATGTTCTTACACCATATCTAACATTTTAAAAAAAAATGCGACTCCTAGCGTTACTTTATGTCCTTTTAATATATTGTTTCAGCTACAGCGTTTTTAATAACGCTGCAGCTGAAACAATATCTTTCGACTTCCAATCCCTTTCATTAAACACTTTAAAACTAATGGGCGACGCCCATTTAGTTAATACTAGCATAATGCTCACACAAGACCTCGCCGTCCCCAACTCTGGGGCCGGCGCGGTCTTGTACAATAAACCAGTGCGTTTTAAACGCACTGGTAATAAAACTAGCATTACAGCGAGTTTCGCAACTTTTTTTTCTTTCGCTATATCGAACTTAAATCCAGACTCCATAGGTGGTGGGCTGGCTTTTGTGATCGCCCCCGATGACGACGTCATCGGGGGCGCTGGTGGGTACCTAGGTGTACCCACCAGTGCTATTGGTATCGAGTTCGATACTTTAATGGATGTTGGGTTTAAGGATATTAATGGGAACCATGTAGGTGTTGATTTAGCCTCGATGGTTTCTGAATATTCCTCGGATTTAGATTTGATCAACGTGGATTTAAAATCCGGTGATTTGGTTAACTCATGGGTGGAGTATAATGGGTCCACTCGGCAACTTAATGTCTCGGTTTCGTACTCGAATATGAAACCGAGTAAACCCGTTTTATCAGTTAAACTCGATTTAAGTAAGTACTTAAACGAGTTTATGTATGTCGGGTTTACCGGGTCCACTCAAGGGAGTACTGAAGTCCACTCAGTTGAGTGGTGGACTTTCGCGTCATCTTTTGATGACGCGAAATCACAACCTCCACCTTCTACTGTTAATTTTACTGCACCCGCGGCTAACTCGGTTGGCCCGGTAGACTCAGTGCCACCATCTATCGCGCCAACCGAGTCACCTCGGGTGCATCATCCTACACAAAAGAAGAGTAAATGTACCAACAGTTTGTGTAAACAAGGGGCAGGGGCAGTTGTTGGTGTTGTGACAGCAGGTGCATTTTTTTTAGCATTGTGTGCGATTATTTTAGTATGGGCTTATTCAAAAAAAACGAAAGATAGAAAAAAGCCACAGTTTTTTGGTGACGAGATTATTAAGACCCCTAAGGAATTTTCGTACAAGGAGCTAAAAGTAGCTACAAAAAGTTTTGACCCGACCCGGGTGATTGGGCATGGAGCATTTGGGACTGTTTACAAGGGTGTGTTGTTGGATTCGGGTGAGGTGGTTGCGGTAAAGAGGTGTAGTCATAGTGGTGGTCAAGGTATGGATGAGTTTTTATCGGAGTTGTCGATTATTGGGACTCTTCGGCATAGGAATCTTGTGAGGTTACAAGGTTGGTGTCATGAAAAAGGTGAGATATTGTTGGTTTATGACTTGATGCCAAATGGGTCACTTGATAAAGCTCTTTTTGAGTCGAAACTGGTTCTTCCGTGGGTTCACAGGAGTAAAATTTTGATGGGTGTGGCGTCTGCTTTGGCGTATTTGCATCAAGAGTGTGAAAATCAAGTTATACATAGAGATGTAAAAGCGAGTAATATTATGTTGGATGAAGGGTTTTGTGCGAAATTAGGTGATTTTGGGTTAGCAAGAAGAATTGAGCATGATAAGTCACCTGATGCAACAGTCGCAGCAGGGACCATGGGGTACTTAGCACCCGAGTACTTGTTAACGGGTCGTGCTAGTGAGAAAACTGATGCTTTTAGTTTTGGGGCGGTTGTGTTAGAAGTGGCTACGGGTCGACGGCCCATTGAGAAAGAGGGGACCGGATTTGTGAAAACAAGGGAAAATAGTAACTTGGTGGAATGGGTATGGAGTTTGCATAAGGAAGAGCGATTATTGGATGCGGCTGACCCACGGTTGTGTGGTGAGTATGACGCGGCAGAGTTGCGGAAAATCTTGCTAATTGGGTTGGTGTGCTCGCACCCTGACCCGACGGTTCGACCCACTATGCGAAATGTGGTACAAATGCTTGTTGGTGAGGCTGATGTGCCTATTGTTTCAAGGGCTAAACCAGCATTGAGTTTTAGTACTTCACATTTGTTATTAACTTTACAAGATAGTGTGTCTGATCTCAATGGTCAACTTAACATTTCAACCTCTTCATCAGAACATAGTTACAATGGTGGTGCCTTGGACTTGGTTTGATCCTATGAAATGACCTGGCCCAGTTGATTCAGGTCATGTTATAATAGATATATATTCATTGTAGACTTTATACTATATTGATATTATTTGTTGATTCATTATGTATAACTGATGTAAAGAACAATAATAGCATAAGTATAGGGGCCAGTTAATTGGTCATAATAATTTATATATAAGAAAAATGTTATTGGTGCCATCCTTTTTTATGAAAGCTGTGAAAAGAGGTAGGTTGAACCAATAATGTATTCAAGCATGAATAGATGTCCATAAAGCGGTCTAAAAGGTGTTCAATCTCAAACAATTCAATTGCAACTGTGGATTCCATAATACTATTAATGCCTTAGTAACTGGAAAGTACATGTGCTTACCCAAATAGTCAAATCATAAAACATGGCATTTAATCATATTTATAAGACAAATAAAAGCGATACCAACTTTGTGTCTTCGTCTATTTGGTTCATTTTATTTGGCTATGTATAGTTTGATTTCTTTGCCAAGTTGATAGCGAGCGATCACTCAGCAATGAACACTAACTGAAAGCGGCCGGGAATGAGTACCTATCCTTTACGGGAATCGAAGGGTCACTAGGGTCTGATTCAAGGTATTTTTTGAAAGACAAAAAAAAAAAAATAACGATCTCACGAGCAATACTACACTCACACAATTTTTACAAAAAGAAATTCACACACACATTTGTTAATTGACTTGTACCAATAAAATTGCATTCAAGTTTCTCTTTCTTATTCTCACTCCCTATGATTAAGTGACACATATGTGTGTGTGTGGATTTTCTTTTCTAAAAATTGTGTGAGTATAGCATTTCTCCGATCTCACAATATTTACAAATATGCTATTAGCATATGCTACCATTAGACGTGAATCATCACACAGAAATGTTAGGCTACAAGTCATTTGATGGTCTAATTCAAGGTTTTAAAGTGGTGAAATAATTACGCAAAACCAAACCATCTTGTTTAATGAAACGCCCAGATTTTTTATTTTTTTTTTATTTTTATTTTTATTTTATTATTTTTTTTTTGGAATACATATAAGTCTGTAAACTGTATACTTTGATAAAACTAGCGGAAGCGTATTTTTTTTTTTTACATCATACGGGCTTATTCCAAACGTCCCGTTAAAATACTATACTTTGCAAAAGAGTAAATTACACCGTTCATCCTTGCGGTTTGCGTTGACTGCAGCCATTAGTCCCTTGACCAAAAAAATTGCACCATTAGACCTTAAGTGGCAAACGTTATGCGCCGTTTGTCCCTTCCTCTAACGTCGTTTACTAACGCTCGTTAACTGGTCCAATGTGATACCCACATGAGGGTATTTTGGTCAATTTAGTCATTTATTTTTGTCATTATTCTTTACTATTGTCCCACATGTGCAATACGCACTTGGTCCCACTCTTATATTTCCAGTAAACCATTCAATCTACCACCATGATATCATATTCATCCATCATCAAATTCCAACAACAACAATAAAATTGAACCCAACTCAAAAAATAAATATTAAAACAAAATTCAAACCAACTTTAAAATATTCGATTCATATCATCATCAAATCAAAATTTGCAAAACATTCTTTATCTTCTTTCTACACTTTCAATTTCTATGATAATTTACCCTATCATCTATCATCAGATTTTCTTCTATTTCGTATTCCAAACAATAACACAAACGTTCATTGATCATCAATAAGTTCTATGCTTATAAATAGAACTTATTGTTAGCTTTACTTTACCGAATAATAACCCACGTGAGGGCAGTAGAAAGGGCACGACAGTGGTGGTTATGGAGATGGTAGCGGTAGCGATGATTTGTGAATCTGGACACTCATTTTCACAACTCAGAATCATCAAAATCACAAAAACACACCAAACCCATACAAACTTATGTCCACCCAAAATCCTAACTAATATCATTCCATAAATCTTGAAACTCAATCTCAATCAGTAGGCAACTTACAATTTCAAAATCAACCCTTTGTTCTTTTATCCAAGTCACCCCTTTGGTCCTTTGTTTTACTCACTATCAGATTTGGTTTGGTCTCGAAATGGTTTGATTTATTATTGTGATTTGTTTCATGGGTTTGACTCAGAGATCTAACAAATGTCATGGGTAAGGTTTTCCTTTATTCAAATCGATGATGGGTTTGTCTTGATCTTCAAATATCTTTTCTTGAAATATAAAACCCGAGATCTTGAATTCGAATACTGTTATGCTCTCTCTCTCTCTCTCTCTCTCTCTCTCTCTCTCTCTCTCTCTCTCTCTCTCTCTCTCTCTCTCTCTCTCTCTCTCTCTCTCTCTCTCTCTCTCTCTCTCTCTCTCTCTCTCTCTCTCTCTCTCTCTCTCTCTCTCTCTCTCTCTCTCTCTCTCTCTCTCTCTCTCTCTCTCTCTCTCTCTCTCTCTCTCTCTCTCTCTCTCTCTCTCTCTCTCTCTCTCTCTCTCTCTCTCTCTCTCTCTCTCTCTCTCTCTCTCTCTCTCTCTCTCTCTCTCTCTCTCTCTCTCTCTCATTTTTTTTTCACATAATGGGTTTGCATTAGTTGGGTTTGAATTTTTTGGATCTAATATAAAAAATCAGTAGTGTCTTATGATTTTGTTGGAAAGGATTTTCACTTTTTTATGATTTTGTTGGAAAGGATTTTCATTTTTTTTTATGATTATAGGTGTAACTTTGTAAGGGATTTGATATAAGTTGTAAGGATTTTCAATTTTTATGGTTATGGATATTAAGAACTTGAAATCCGAATATAAATTCTGAAATCAATATATGCCGGATTCTGCTGGTGCGCCTATCCATTTTCCAAAAAAGTCGGGTCAAAAACACATCGTTATATATATTTTGTATCCAACTTTGCTGGTGTTTTTTTTTTCTAAAATTCAATGGTTCTTGAATCGAGTGTTTTGATTTTATTTAGATTGATTTTTCAAGTGTGTTTAGAGATATTTAAAATTTAACTTTGAAAGAAAGAAGATGTATAAAAGAAGATGATGAAGTTAAAATATGAGGGGGAAAAGACTAATATACCCTCACGTGGGTGTCACATGTGTAAACTTAACGACAGTTAGTGATGTCCGTTAGAGGGAGGGACAAATGGCGCATAACGTTTGCCACTTAAGGTTGAACGGTGCAATTTTTTGGTCAAGGGACTAACGGCTGCAGTCAACGCAAACCACAAGGATGAACGGTGTAATTTACCCATTTGCAAAATACATAACAATGACTCTTTAAACTTGCTAAAGAAGTTGAATCTTGAATAGGGGCATTCCAAACTGATAACAAATGATGGAAATGAGAAGCTCGTTACCTAACCCCCGAGCTACACCATTTTAACCCATTACGCCCCATTTAGCATGTACATGATCTCATCTTGCATACCTACAAAAATATAAACTGAGAACGGTAAGTCTGTAAGACTTAGTGAGATAACGGAACAGTAATAAATCATAAACTAAACATAAGCATGATGCTGAATAAGTATATAGAGTACTATTCCGACTACATGAAGCATAATATTGACTAACTGCATAAGCACAACACTTAGTGATTAAATACATGATACACCATGTTACTGACCGAGTACATAAACATACTAAGTGCATAACTGACTGCATAACTAAGAACATACTTGGTGCATAACTGACTGAGTACATAAGCACATAGTGAGTGCGTAAAGCACATACTGACTGAGTGCATAAGCACATACTGACTGAGTACTTATAGTACTATACTGGCCGAGTGCATAAGCACATACTGGCTGAGTGCATAAGTGACTGAATACATAACTGACGAGCCATATAAACATGTTAATCATCCACATAGGATGTCTGAGTTCCGATTTTGGAACATTTACTATTCTAAGGCTCGATTCTCCACTAAGGAGGTCTAAGTTCCAACTTTGTCTGGAACAACTGTATGTGATCACATAACTGACTGCATAATTATAGTACTAAATACATTGAGTAATGCATAAACTACCATTCTGACTAATTAAGTGCATAAAGCACTTTGCGCGCCTTATCAACTTCATAAGCATATACCTATTAGAATCTGACATGCATATATAAATACATCACAGGCCAAAAGTGGATAAAGCACTTTGCACACATTACTAAATGCATACAACATTCATATATATAAATTAAGGTTAAGCTAAATACTTGTGCTTAACTAAAACATGATACTAAGCTGAGCTGGAGCTGAGACTAAGCTGAATATTGAAACTGAGCAATGACATGGTTACGAGGTTAATTAAGACATGATACTATAATTGAATTAATTACTAAAATTGTACTATAGCATAAATCAAGGCTGAGCTATAACTTGATACTACAACTGAATTATAATATAAACCTGAATTACTATAAACATAATGCTTAGATCGACTATTACATATAACTAAGTCTGCGCTATAAATAATACTGAGGTTAAGTGATGTGCGTAGGATTGCTACCACGCAACAGGTTTTACCTCTCAAGGGATCTTGAGAAGCTTGCAATCCCACCAGGCAGTGAACCTGGTCAGTGTAGTATAGTGTATTGGTAAGTACGGGGGATTGATCGTTCTCTCACAGGGAATAGTGTTCGTTAGGATAGAAAAACTACTCTAATAGCTCTAAGAGCATTGGGTACCGTTGGTGCCGTGGGTGGTGCCATGGGTGGTGCCGTTGAAAAAGTGGTGCTACCTCATTACCTTTTTCTCATGACACCAGATTTTCCTATGGCACCAAAACACTCCTCCCTAGCGATCACACCACTTTTCTGGTGTCGTGGGCTTTTTTGTTTTGTATTGTTTTGTTTTTTTCTTTTTTCTTTCTTTCTTTTTTCTTTTTCATTTTTAACTAAAATTAAATTTCATCAATGTAACATATTGTCATATTCCATAAAATAAAATAAAAAGTACATAAACTGACAATAATATAGGGACTAATAGTGCAAGAAAAACATTAACAAGGCAAATAATATAAACTTGTGTAAGTACAAGGTTTAAAAAATGAAGGAAAACAAAAGTTAAAAATATATAAAATTCAGTGGACCCGTCTTCCTCCTTCCTCCTTACAATAACCTGCAACTTAAAAAAAAAATGTTCAGACACAAACACGAATACAAACACAAAACCTCACTCACAAACACAGTACCCACTTGAAAATCAAAAAAAAAAAAAAAGGAATTCCGACCGCGTGAGCTGGTGGCCACGGCGCCAGGCCATACCAGCCCAGCTGCGGTATGGTATCTCGTGCCGTAGGCTCGCGTTTTTGGCTATGGCTCAAGCCATCAGCTACCGTACCCTATACTCTAAAGGTGAAGGAAGATTATTTTTGTATTTTTATATTTTATGGAAAGCAAGTAAAATCTCGGGTTTTGGAGGAGTGGGCGGAATTAGTTCCTAGTCAACTAACCCAAAAACTACTATTGCAAGAAAAATAAAATAACAAGAAAATAAAAGGTTGTGAAAACTTATATGGAGACAAATGTGTTTACTTAGACTTCCTTACTCCCTAACTATCTTTTACCGGTTAATTGGTGTATGTATTACTTGTGTGGATGACGGGTGTATTCCTTAACAATTCATGGGGTGGCATACATATCTCCCCAATTCTATGAGCTCTTATCTCCTCCTACAACCATGCGTACACATAATCATAGGGATTGTAAACAGTGGCTCATGCGTTAAATACTACCTTAATAACCTAGTATGCCTTAGTTACATGTTTCTTAAGACGTTCAAGCATGTTACCATATAGGAGTATTGCCAGTTTTCTTAAGCCTAACATTGATGAAACATTCATCCCAACAAAGTAATAACACACCAATCAACCAATAATTAATAGTTAGGTTTCATTAGATCTAAGCAAACACAAGAAAAATCTAGCCTAGCATGTTAATTGAAAGACAAGCATAAGATATAATTAACCAACACATAGACATATTGATTAATTTAAGTGAGGACTTATCTTTAATTGAACATGAAGGTTTCAAGGGTGAAAAACCCTTGAAATTACAACTAAAATCGTCTTTAGGGTTTGTACCAAAAGTTCCCCACAAGTTCCACACTAATGAATGAAAATTAGGAAAATATATATAGATTTTACATTCTGACGGCGTCAGGTTATAGAGTCTGACGCCGTCAGCTCGCCGCCACTAGGGTTCTCGGATGGCCTAGATCTACTTCTGACGCCGTCACCCTCTAAATCCTTCTGGGCTATCACTCTTTAGCTTATAACCTGACGGCCTACATCTTGTAACACCTGAAGGCGTCAGGTGTAAATGTTTCAAAATCTTTCTGGCCCGTCAAGTGTAAAGTAGTCTCACTCCTTTGTCAACGTTGGCTGACGGCGTCACCTTGTGACTCTGACGCCGTCAGGTAGGAAATTCAGCTTCTTTTAAGACTTTGTCGTTTTCTTCACTTTTATGCTCCAAAAACGTCCAAATATGCATGTTTTCCAGAATTCTTCTCAAAGGTACCTAAAATGACAAAAGGAACGATTTAGGGCAATATTTGATCATATTTACTTGAATTAGGGCTTAAATGACCCCTTAAAACGGGTACACTTTTCGTCTCATCATTAAGGCACGACATATTACTGAGTATGACCAATCGGGTGTATTTAATAATGAATATGGCCAAACATGTCAACATGATAATGAATATGACCAAACGGATCAACATGACCGTTAATATGACCAAACGGGTCAACTTGATGCTTAATACGACTAAACGGGTCAACTTGGGTCAACTCGATGCTTAATATGACCAACGGGTCAACTTGATACTTAATATGACCAAACCTGCCAACATGATACTTAATATGACCCAACGGGTCAACTTGATACTTAATATGACCAAACATGCCAACATGATACTTAATATGACCCAACGGGTCAACTTGATACTTAATATGACTGAACATGTCAACATGATAGTTAATATGACCAAACGGGTCAACATGAGAGTTAATATGACCACATGGGTCAACATGATACTGAATATGACCACACGGGTCAACATGATATTTAATATGACTATATGGGTCAACATGATACTGAATAAGACCATACTGGTCAACATGATACTAAATATGACCGCACGGGTCAACATGATACTGAATATGCCAAAACGGTCAACATGATACTGAATATGACCATACGGGTCAATATTATACTGAATATGACCACACGGTCAACATGATACTGAATATGACCACACGGGTCAATATTGTATTGAATATGACCACACGGTCAACATGATACTAAATATGACCACACAGGTCAATATTATACTGAATATGACCACATGGGTCAATATGATCCATGACTTGTACATGACTTTGAGATATAGCAGGACATTTATATATGCTAAACACACTTTATCTACTAAACATGTTAACTGAAAATCCGTTACTCACCTGGGCTGTATAATGCAAGATAATTGATTCTAAATATGTCTCGAACACCTATATCATGATAGATGCACACGTATAATGTTAATACATAACAACTAGGCATGAATATAACATGATGATGCAAATATAAGTGCAACTAAGCACACATAAACTAACTATAATGCATAAACTCATAAACTAGTTATGGCATAAATCTCGCCAAACATGCACTACTATGCTTGCGAACTCATGCTAAGCTAACCAAGTCTTGTCAAACATGAATTATAACCATATGGGTTGAGAACATAAGCTATCATAGCATATAATCACCCGGGACATTCAAAAACATCATATCATGTCGTAATTATCAAAACACTAAACAAAGTGTTTGCTGATTTTCTGCAGCAGCCTGCAATTGCATCATTTTGATTGACTTAACTACATAAACAGGTCATGAGGCTAATTTTCCTTGAAAGTATACTATTTTTGCTTTCCGAAAAGGTATGGCACGCTCCCAACAGAGCTACGGTCTATTCGGTATGAATTTTTAAAGTTTGGTTTGCTGCACATTTTAGGATCAGCCCTTGCTGTACTAAATCGCATGTTAGACCAACTTGACTACTAAATGAGCAAAACTTAAAACATAACAACTGAAGTATACTCATTAGGCTTTCTAGAAAGTCCATCCATGATTCAATACGAGCTACTATTGATTTTATATGATTTTTCAAACACGACTAATCATTGCTGAAAATTTCAGCAACTCATTTAACTTCATATAACACACCAATCTCATTAAGGGGTGTTTGGTTCAACTCAAAACATCATATAAACACCTCCTAAGATCTCCTAATCTGATTTTAACATAATCCCATCAAAACTGTGAAAACGTAGAGGGGGGGTGAATACGTTACCGTTTAAAAACTTTACTACTTGTTGTATCAAATGTCCATTTTAGCTTGTTGTAATATGAAAGACGTTTCTTGTTGTTAATGACCAACATAACTTAAGACATGTTATCACACAAGTAGAAACAACAAGTCACAACACACACAATCACATAATGCAAACATCAAAGCAAAGCAATAAGTAAATCACGGGTCAATATTATACTGAATATGACCACACGGTCAACATGATACTGAATATGACCACACGGGTCAATATTATATTGAATACGACCACACGGTCAACATGATACTAAATATGACCACACGGGTCAATATTATACTGAATATGACCACATGGGTCAATATGATACATGACTTGTACATGATTTTGAGATATAGCAAGACATTTATATATGCTAAACACACTTTATCTACTAAACATGTTAACTGAAAATCTGTTACTCACCTGGGCTGTATAATGCAAGATGAATGATTCTGAATATGCCTCGAACACCTATATCATGATAGATGCACACGTATAATGTTAACACCTAACAACTAGTCATGAATATAACATGATGATGCAAATATAAGTGCAACTAAGCACACATAAACTAACTATAATGCATAAACTTATAAACTAGTTATGGCATAAATCTCGCCAAACATGCACTACTATGCTTGCGAACTCAAGCTAAGCTAACCAAGTCTTTTCAAAACATGAATTATAACCATATGGGTTGAGAACATAAGCTATCATAGCATATAATCACCCGGGACATTCAAAAACATCATATAATGTCGTAATTATCAAAACACTAAACAAAGTGTTTGCTGATTTTCTGCAGCAGCCTGCAATTGCATCTTTATGATTGACTTAACTACATAAACAGGTCATGAGGCTAATTTTCCTTGAAATTATACTATTTTCCCTTTCCGAAAAGGTATGGCACACTCCCAACGGAGCTACGGTCTATCCGGTATGAATTTTCAAAGTTTGGTTTGCTGCACATTTTAGGATCAGCCCTTGCTGTACTAAATCGCATGTTAGACCAACTTGACTACTAAATAAGCAAAAACTTAAAACATAACAACTGAAGTATACTCATTAGGCTCTCCAGAAAGTCCAGCCATGATTCAATACGAGCTACTATTGATTTTATATGATTTTTCAAACACGACTAATCATTGCTGAAAATTTCAGCAACTCATTTAACTTCATATAACACACCAATCTCATTAAGGGGTGTTTGGTTCAACTCAAAACATCATATAAACACCTCCAAAGATCTCCTAATCTGATTTTAACATAATCCCATCAAAACCATAATCATTATTCGCATAGGTACAAGATCACAAACCATGAATTCATAATCTTTATCATGAAACAAGCTTAGTATTAATAACCCCATATATCCCATAACTTGAAATCATGATTTAACATATAATTAACTACTTACTTGATAGTTGAGGAAGATCACATAAAACCCTTCAAGCTCCATAACCCATTCAATTCTTGTTAATCCTTGCTTGATTCTTGATGAAGGAGTTTTAAGAATTCTTCACTTTGAAGAAACCATGTTTCCTGATCTTTCTTCCCTTCTTTTTTTTTGTGTCGTGGTGTGGATAAAAAGGAGGGAGGGAGATTTTTATCTCCTAAACCGATTTATGATGATAAGTAACAAGGGTAGTTTGGTCATTCTTTAATACTTTGGCAACTTGACACATATAGTCCCTTGTATAAGAATGTCTTATAAACTAGATCATATATTATTTACATATCAAGTCCCCACTTGCTATATTATTGATACCGTCAAAGTGGGACTTTTCTATTCAATCCACTAAAATAATAGATATATCCGTTACTACTTAATTTAAAAATCGGGGTGTTACATTTGAGTACTATAGCATGACTTGATTTGCTTTCAACTACAATTTTTATTGTAAGTTTTTTCTCTCACTTTCTTGGTTGGGCCTTTAAATTATTTTGATTTTTCTAAGAGTAAAAAAAGGAAGGATGATGCAACAAAACTGATACGAACCTATCACATACTAGGCTCGTATTAGTTCATAAGTCAAAGTAAAGAGCTCACTTAAAAAGCTAGTTTTGTAAGAAATGAGGACACCTAAACTTATAAATCATCAACCAATCACATACTTGACTGATGTATGATCGTAACAAAAACATGCATAAAGTTTTTGATCATACTAGACGAGTGTGATTAAAATTTGATAGGCTCAAACTATAGTCCGTAACTAGATTATATTATGATATCTCTAGGTAAAAGTGTAAAATATTGGTTATCTTTTAACTGTGTCTCGGTGAGTGTTTTTAAACACTTTCTTTAGCCGCTCCAACAATTCTAACGGTGTTTTCTTACTGAGGTTCAAACCTGATATTTCTTGTGAGGCTATCAGAATGCGTAACCATTAGGACATATCAGGGCGGTGATTACTTATTTATTAGTATGTAATAAGAGGAATTACATACAGAGTATATCCTTAAGGAAACTTCAAAAATTACATACTTTCTTAAAACACAAGTTTTAAATGCATGATATACAATGCTATTAAAGCATGTTTTGAAAAAAAAATGTAAATACTAAAGTTTTCTTGGAGATATATATGAAAGTGCCCCGTAATATCGAAACTATAAGATAATGAAAAGTACAATATTGAATTTAGAAGTGTAGTTGTTTGATGACTTTAGTGGGCCTCTCTGCAAATACTAAATAACATGGGCCTGTATCCAAATTGTATATGGCTTACACGTACTTTCCTATTTATGTCCTTGGATAATGCGTATAAATAATACTTATATATTGTAGTTGACGTTAATTATACTATTTATATACCGTATTTTGATCGTGTAATACTTTTTAGGAGACTATTATAATTAGTGTTAACATTGTCTAAATAACTTAGAATCAAACGATTTTATTATTATTATTATTATTATTATTATTATTATTATTATTATTATTATTATTATTATTATTATTATTATTATTATTATTTTGTATTGTGCATTATCATGTTGTAAACTATTATTAATAAACGGGGTAAACGAAAAAGAGTACTTGTTCAGGTTAACCAGAAAAGTCTGGCCATTTTGGCTCTGATATATGTAGCCTAACCCGTATAGCCGTTTATGGACTTGTAAACAACTTATTCATGTGTTCAGAAATAGTTACAACTTAATAAGGTTGTATAATGTTTAGATAAAGTTGAAAAACCTATGGTTTTAAGCTTATCTATATATTTTTAGGAAGCTGTTTCATTAAATTGTTTCAAATATACGTATTGGCAGATCAAAATGGAGCAGAAGCAGATTTTCTAGTGGTTCAGACGTCACCATACAGGACCCGATGTTAGAAGATGAGACAGTAGTAACATCAGTTTCAGATCATAGCGTTGAATATAATAAGAAGACGAATGAATCACACCTTCTCAATCTTCTATTCAATGTTTTGGAAATAATTGCGGAGTATTGTTTTGGTATCGAATACATGCATTTTCGTGCTACAAGCAAACATTGTCATTTAGCAGCACAATGGAGCAACCAAACCAGATCGCGGATATATTCATCTGACTCACCTTGGCTCGTTGTGTTAGACGAGAAACAAGAGAAGATCACTTTTAAACATCCCATAATACTTGCAGACACCTCGTGTTCTATAATCCCTTCACTAGTGATATCCATAAACTTCGGGTGCTGCCTTATATGTTGGAAACATTATGTTTCTCAGCACCACCAACTTCCCCTGATTGTATGGTTATTGGATTTAGTGAAGGTCTAATGATCATCCACTTTGTAGCTCGGGGACAGTCATGGAGTTTATTTAATCTGGATTTTGGTGTTGCTAATAAACATTCCTTTTGTTTTGCAACATCAAACGGATGAGATCTTTATGTCATATGTAACAACGGACAACTAAATGTTTTCAAAAGTTTGGGGATACGAAATTATAGTCCGAAACAAGTGGTAGCTAAAGCCCCAAGAACTTGTTGCGGTTCTTCAGCACAATACTTTCTACTGAAGTACATGTTTCTGTGTGGAAGCCAAATCACAAGAAATGGAAAACAAAATATATTTTCCACGAACACATTACGAAAGGGAAGATAAGATAGTATTCTATTCTCTTGAATCATGCAGCTATCACACTTTTAATAATGGAAAAAAGATCGAAGAATGTTTTGGGAATTTCTCCGAAACTATAGAACTCCGCTTCCCTCATGCATGGATTGAACCAAGGTGTCGTAGCTAACTTCCTCGGTTCGTAATTATTATATCTTGTTTTATAAATACTATGTGTAAACTTGATATTTTGTTTTTTGTCATTTGATTTATGTTTATGATTTGCTTTCAGATTATCTCCTTTCTCTAAATGGGTTTGTTAAATTTAAAATACTAAAAAATTTGTATGTACATGTGTATATTATCTCAAGTAGTGTAATATTTATGTGTGAAAATGCATAGACCATAAGAGATGATTATTTGTACTTGTCTCCTTTAGGTTTGACAGAACAAGCTAATTTGTATTACAAAGTGGTGATTAGGGTGAGTCACTGAGATATCTTCTCCAAGCACCTCCAAAAATGTAGCCAGGCCACAGTGATATTCGAGAGTCGAGACACTGAAACCTGTGGTGATACCTCACAAAACATACCATTTTTTGAGATAGAAATTGACACACTTGATTCTGAAAGAGATAATAGTTGTGAGAAGTATATTGCCTCCCCACTTAATGGTCAAATAATTAATGGAAGCAGAGTCGAACAAGTTAATGAAACTGATGGAAAGCAAACTGGTTAGACATCATAACTTTTACTATTTCTTAAATGACTGCTATTCTTAGCAGGGATATAGCCTAGTGAAGAAATGGAATATATGACTACATTTGGAGGTGTAAAGAATTGAAGGAGCCGCTGGACGAGTTCAAAATGTTTGGTAGATAGATATTAGAGAAGAAACGATACTAAAAATTGTTAAGATAAATACACCAATCCACTTTCATGGCTAAATTTTTTTAACTAACAATGATGCAGCCGGTAAATGACATTTTGTAGGTCATTGCAGATTCCACTCTGAATTTTATATACGTTTTGTTACGTTTTTGGTTCTGTAAGTCATGCTGCTTATTATGTGGTCATGTATTTCAAGTATGAGTGTCAGTATAAAATTACATAAGAATTATCATGATAAACCATCATTTGATGTTAAGGAACTTATCCATGTTCAATTCATGGATTATTATTACTTGCTAAACATGATTTAAAGAACCCTATGGATTATAGTTTAGAAATGAATGCCCCCGCAATTGTAGTCCAATGGTGACGCAGCTTAAAGGCGGAGGTCACAATTCTGGCCCGTATCCTTTAATAATAGGATTACGCGATTTTATCCCCCATGTTGGCCGTATAACCGGTCGGTGGGGGCCGTGAGAGGGTCTGTTACCCTTTACTTTAGAAATGAAACCATGACACTTCTTCTCATCTAGGAAAGAACTAATACCCGACTTGGATTATTTTTACATTAGCATAGATGGAAAAATCAGAAGAAAGGAACCTTACTTGTGTGCCCACAGTCAGCACCAACATTTATAGTTGTCATGACACTGTCTTACTGCATTAAGTAAGTACCCAGTAACTTTCAATAATATATCATAGTGGTTGGAACTTTAGCCTCTAAAACATTAAGGTAGACTGTGATTTATTATCGAGCACTTTGATGAAAATTCAGGCTTTTAGCATTTTTGACTTGCATACTTTTACCACAAAGTTTGTTGTGCATACCACTGATTGAGTCCCCTTATTTTACAAAAAAGGATGCATTGTTTTAGTGGACACCCTCGTTAACAAAATGGACAGCAATTTGGGGACCAAAAATGTAGAAGCAAAAGGGTTTAACCCAGGATTGATCGTGTTACTAGAGTTTGTTGGAAAATACCTCGACAACAAACCGAAGTTCGATCGCGGAACACTAGATCGCGAGTTGTATCGAGCACAATTAGCAAACACGACAGACTACAAAGAAGCCGACAAGAATATGCACACGATATACCTCAATGTACCCTTTATTAAAACACCTAATAAAGCTTTTACAATTGAGGAAGAAGAATGAATTAACTAGCATCCCCTCATCTCTATTTATATAGAGATGAGGAGGTGGAAACCTAGCTTGCCTTGCACTCCAAGCTAACTAATCCTAGTTCTAGTCTACCAGCTAATCTAATTAAAAGTACACTTAAGTTCCTAATGTTTAAGTTTACTACTAATATTTAACAATTTCCACCTTAGGAGTAACACTTAAACATAACCGATACTCAACACCTTTTCTTCGTGCTGGAACCTCGGACCGGGGACCACCTTGTCGACCAGGCATTGTACTTCAGTAATTTTTCAAGATTACCTTCCGTAGACTCCTCCACTTTCTTCTTTTCAGCAACATTACCCTCTTGACCCTCTTGACCAGGTACTCCGGTTACCGTAATGTCTGCCCCTACCTTTATACCAAGGTGTACCTTTTCCTGCTCCTTTACCAAGTAGTCCGTGTTTGTCTTTTCTTCAAGTTGTTTAACCTCCAACTTTCTTTGAGCCACTGCAGCATCATCGTTACTAACCTGAAAAACCTCAGTTTCATGATTTTCGTGAGCTCCCTGCAGTTCCACCTCAAACCAAACATGTTCATCTACCTGTACTCCATGGACTCCTGTTTTAACACAAGAGCCAAGTTGTTTGAACCCAACTTGTTTATGACAAAGTTGCTTGAATCCAACTTGTTTTGAACCTCCATGATTTTGTACACCAAAAATCATTACTTTTTCTTCAAGAGTATACACACAGTTCTCTTTCCTCATCCCAGTCATCACAACCCGACAACCTTTGATCACCTTGACTCTGCCCATCTGCATCTTCACAGTATAACCCTCTTTTTCAAGAGTACCCAATGAAATCAAGCTTTTTATTAACCCTGGAACATACCTGACATCTTCCAGTATAAAGCTTGAACCATCATGCAACTGCATCTTCACTTTTCCTGTCCCGTTGATAGTGCATGTCCTGTTATCACCTAATTGAACTGAACCACCATCAAAATCCTTGAAGTCATACAAGAAGTTCGTCATAGGTGTCATATGATAAGAACCACCTGAATCCATTACCAATTCAGCCATCTCATCATTCCCGACTACCACTAAGGCTTCTCCAAAGTCGGCGTTACCCTCGTCATCAGAAGAATAAGAATCCTGATCATGCTTACCCTTCTTGACGAACCCACTCGACTTCTTCTTTGGACAGTATCTCTTTAGATGATCCTCTGAATGACATATGAAGCACTTGAGTTTACCAGTTCCACCCCGTGACTTAAACCGCGAACTTCCACCAGAATGAGCTTTCCTTGAATAATCTGACCTTCCCCTTACATATAACCCGTCACCAGTTTCTTCCTTTGTGCCTTCAGTTCTTTTCTTCAACTCTCTTGAATTCAGAGTCGCAAGAACATCCTCCATTGTCAAGGATTCCCTCCCATACAACAATGTCTCCACAAAGTTTTCATAAGACGATGGCAACGACGTAAGTAACATAAGTGCCTGATCCTCATCCTCAATCTCGATATCAATATTCGCCAAGTCAAGTATCAACTTATTAAACTCATCTATATGATCACCCAGTTTCGTACCTGGACTCATATAGAATGTATACAGCTTCTTCTTCAGATACAGTCTATTTGCTAAGGACTTAATCATATACAGACTAGTCAATTTCATCCAAATTCCTGCAGCAGATGTTTCCTTGGTAACTTCCCGTAAAACCCGGTCTCCCAAGCATAGAATCAAGGTACTGTATGCCTTCTTCATCAAAGCAGCTTTTTCACCTGCTTCCATGTCCGCGGGTAATGTCTCTAATGCAGCATCACATCCCAGCTGTACCATTAAAGCACGCATCTTTATTTGCCATAACCCGAAGTCATTCTTCCCATCAAATTTTTCGATGTCAAACCTAGTTATAGAACTAGCCATTCTTCTTATACCTTGCTAAAAACCTTGTCAAGTTGTTTATTAACGAACTTTACCGACAAGCCTCACAAGCCATGTGCAATATTCCCCTTGTTGCTATAAACCCTTCTTGCAAATCGAATTAATTAGAATAACCCTAAATCCTTGATTTCGAACAGCAAACCAGATCGTTAAATTGTAACCCAAGTAAACCACGNATTTTTCGATGTCAAACCTAGTTATAGAACTAGCCATTCTTCTTATACCTTGCTAAAAACCTTGTCAAGTTGTTTATTAACGAACTTTACCGACAAGCCTCACAAGCCATGTGCAATATTCCCCTTGTTGCTATAAACCCTTCTTGCAAATCGAATTAATTAGAATAACCCTAAATCCTTGATTTCGAACAAGCAAACCCGATCGTTAAATTGAAACCCAAGTAAACCACGATCAAAACTTGAACCGCAAGAAAAAACCCGCAACAAGAACCATCGCTTTAATCAAACCTAAAAGTCGATAACCCAAAGTCGATTTTAAATTATTAAAAGTCGAAACCTGTTAGGAATACGATTTTTGTATAAGAAAGATTAGGTCACCCCAGATATGATTAAGCATTGTTTAGCTCGTAGTAGTTACATTAGTTAGTAATACGTAGTTTAGAATTAGATTAGTTCGTGGAAGAAGGACGAGTCTTTACCCACTGTATACCTGATCAGCAGCCCAAGTGGCACGCCCAAGTGGCAAAACCCATGTATATAAACCCCTCTCCGTCCTTGGAGAGGGTAAGCCTTCTCATAATTCTATTTTCTTTTTTTTGGTTTTCTCTCTAAGGCTTCACTTCTTTCTCTCTCTAACTTTCTCTCTCTACATTTCTTTCTTCCTTTTTCTTACTTGGATCCTACAATTGGTATCAAGAGCCATGGTTACATCCTAGGGATCATAGAACTTGTGGTGTATGGTTTGTTTTGGTTTCTACTAGTTTAGGGTGGTTTTTATTCATTTTGGTGCTCGTTCGTGGTGTTTCTTGTGATCTTTCTTGTACTTCTAGGATTAGAAATGTTAGATTCATCTAGTTTATCAGTTGGTTGGACTATATCTAATGTTTGTGAAGTGTACGAATGGGTTTTGGAACTTTTTTCTTGCCAGCGGTTTGCTCCACGTTAAAGTATTCTTCACAGCGGTTAGTTTGAGTAGTTAGCGGTTAGTGGTAGCGGTTAAGTACAAGTAGTGGAGCGAACATTACGCTGTACTTTGTACTGTTTCAGCGGTTAACTTCCAGCGGTTTACTTCACAGCGGTTAGTTTGGGTGTTTAGCGGTTAGTAATGGCGGTTAAGTACAAGTAGTGGAGCGAGCATTACGCTGTACTTTGTACTGTGGTAGCGGTTTACTCACAGCGGTTAATTACTCAGCGGTTAACTCAGTAGTGGTTACTTTACTAGCAGTTACTCTGTCCAACAGTTACTATTCCAGCGGTTAAGTATCAGCGGTTAAGTTTTAGCGGTTAAGTTTCAGCAGTCATTACATCAGCAGTTTACTCTTCAGTGGTTACTTTACTAGCGGTTACTCTGTCAGCGGTTACTTTACCATGGAAAAACCTCAGTTTCACGATTTTCGTGAGCTCCCTGAAGTTCCACCTCAAACCAAACACGTTCATCTACCTGTACTCCATGGACTCCTATTTTAACACAAGAGCCAAGTTGTTTGAACCAAACTTGTTTATGACAAAGTTGCTTGAATCCAACTTGTTTTGAACCTCCATGATTTTGTACACCAAAAGTCATTACTTTTTCTTCAAGAGTATACACACAGTTCTCTTTCCTGATCCCAGTCATCACAACCCGACAACCTTTGATCACCTTGACTCTGCCCATCTACATCTTCACAGTATAACCCTCTTTTTCAAGAGTACCCAATGAAATCAAGCTTTTTATTAACCCTGGAACATACCTGACATCTTCTAGTATAAAGCTTGAACCATCATGCAACTGCATCTTCACTTTTCCTGTCCCGTTGATAGTGCATGTCCTGTTATCACCTAATTGAACTGAACCACCATCAAAATCCTTGAAGTCATACAAGAAGTTCGTCATAGGTGTCATATGATAAGAACCACCTGAATCCATTACCAATTCAGCCATCTCATCATTCTCGACTACCACTAAGGCTTCTCCAAAGTAGGCGTTACCCTCGTCATCAGAAGAATAAGAATCCTGATCATGCTTACCCTTCTTTACGAACCCACTCGACTTCTTCTTTGGACAGTCTCTCTTCAGATGATCCTCTGAATGACATATGAAGCACTTGAGTTTACCAGTTCCACCCCGTGACTTAAACCGCGAACTTCCACCAGAATGAGCTTTCCTTGAATAATCTGACCTTCCCCTTACATATAACCCGTCACCAGTTTCTTCCTTTGTGCCTTCAGTTCTTTTCTTCAACTCTCTTGAATTCAGAGTCGTAAGAACATCCTCCATTGTCAAGGATTCCCTCCCATACAACAATGTCTCCACAAAGTTTTCATAAGACGATGGCAACGACGTAAGTAACATAAGTGCCTGATCCTCATCCTCAATCTCGATATCAATATTCGCCAA
>LBNU01032160.1:30571-76614 GCA_014162995.1 Artemisia annua | reverse complement strand
CAAAATCCCCCAAACTAAGATATTGCCGTGTCCTCACGCAATGGGATTCAATCACGCTTTTGAGATAAATAATTTCATAACTCTTTTTACTTAACTTTGAAAAGTAGCAAAATGTTCGAAAGAGATACGAAACCATTTATTCCCTTAAACGCCCCGTTTTACCATTTTCTTGATTCCACCATTTATTACACTTATAACTTACGAACTTTTCACAACTTTATTCACGTGACGGTGTATCGACTTTCATTATCTTTCGATAATTATTAGGTTCATCGAGTAGAAACACAATTCATAGAATAGTGACCAAAGGATAAAATTCGTCATCCTTGATTGTTCACAAGTCCCCAAACTAAGCTTATGAACGAGATCACCATTTACTTACAAGTTAGATGTCAATACTACTCATCGTAGTTACTTGTGTAAAAACCCCTTGTTCCCAAATCTTAATGTATCTAATTATTTTATTTTTGTGAAATAAATGAATTGCTTCATATATTCTCGTTCCAATATGAATTAGTCCGATAAAGATACCAAGAATCCAAACGCTAAGTAGTTAGTCATCTTCTCTTAAGAAGGTTTGCACGAAAAATGAGGTCCACATCAAGGATACTGGATACATACATAGACTTTGGAATACATCGAAATAGACATAAGTTGGCGAGTACATTTCACGTGCACCTCATGCATCCGATCTAGGATCGTTACATGCACCTCACGCGCGACCAACTTTAGTCTTGACACTTAAGCTCATAATCCATAAATCTCAACATAAATCCTTATTCTTACTTTTGATTTTTCACTTTTTTTTTTCTTTTTTTTCATACTTTTTCTTTTCTTGCCTTAGTAACTTCTCAACTCCGAACCTTCACGGTTTCAATCCAAGACCTACCGCCAACTGCTAAGGTTAGAATGTAGGATCCAAGGTCCGATCTCAATCCGAAGTCTCAAAGCACTTTAGCTCTTATGAATACCGGGCTTNAATCTCAACATAAATCCTTATTCTTACTTTTGATTTTTCACTTTTTTTTTTCTTTTTTTTTTCATACTTTTTCTTTTCTTGCCTTAGTAACTTCTCAACTCCGAACCTTCACGGTTTCAATCCAAGACCTACCGCCAACTGCTAAGGTTAGAATGTAGGATCCAAGGTCCGATCTCAATCCGAAGTCTCAAAGCACTTTAGCTCTTATGAATACCGGGCTTTAAAGGGTAGCTCCGAAACCACATGCGTACTACGCAATACAACGAAATACTATACAATACAACACAATACAATGGCGTGTATCCTTGATGTGTACCCAATTTTTCAAGCAAAGATTCTCTTAAAAAGATAAAGAACTAAATTTCGTCAAAACCGAAATATCTTTAATTATTATACACAAGATATGGGGTGAAACAAGCTAATGGGAACGAAAAAGCCACAAGTACCTTCGATGAGCTTTAAAGAGAACCACTACTCCACGTATGGCATCTAACTTCTAAATAAACACTATCATTTCTCGCTCTTCGCTTTTTTAAAGTTCTCAAATAATGAGTACTCGCGAATACTTAGCCGATAATCAAGTCACGCATATTTAAAGTCAAATACGGAAACTTGCAAACTCTAATAAAAGAGTTCGCATTTTCTAGCTTCTTATGTAAAAGACTAGCGGAAGCTTTTAAACTGCGCATATATAAAGTAATGTACGGGAGCTTGCAGATTCTAAAAGAAGAATTCGCGTTTTATAGCTCCTTGTGTACAAAACTAGCACAAGCTTATGTGATCATCATTGATTAAGGGAACGAGCTAGGGCTCAACACGCCCGGTCAAGTCAAAATATTATTCCTACTCTCACCAACTGGAAAGTCGACACGGTGTCAAAACACTTATTCAAAACTTTATTCTATTTTTCACAACTTTTCAACATTTATAACTTAGAATTTTTTCAAAATTTTCAATTTTTTGTTATTTTTGCGGAAAAACGAGGTTGCATGAGTAAACGACACAAATGAAAATGCAAGTCAAATCAAATCGAAGATTGACCCCCCCAAACTAAAACGAAACATTGTCCTCAATGTTTGAAAAGGTAAGGGTAATCCTAACATAAGTCTAGGGCCGTTTATTAATTATGCCAAAGATACGTTAGTCGATAAGATTTAGGATATATCGCGAACTTCCAAAAGCATGAATAATGAGACTCGAGTGGAGATGAGACAAACAACGAGCACGAGAGTCTTCATTAATCGGGAAATTCCTGGACAAAACAACACAAACAACCACGAAACACAAGAATGGAAAAGGTCGCCCCTCCTCACGTTATTGGTTAGAAAATAGAAAGAAGATAGAATGATAAGCATGGGGTGCCTCCCACGAAGCGCTTGTTTTTTATCGAGTCGTGTAGCTTAGACTCGCCCCGAATTTACTTAATCTTGGGGAAGCAAATGAGACGGACACCCGGCAAAAACGGAGATGCCGGGGTCAAAGACGGTATCCTCACTCCCGGTGGAGTGGAAAAGAGAAGAAATGATGGGATAAATGAAGAATGGATGAAACACACGGATGATAAAAGTAAAGTCCAAATCTGAATCAAGGGTGGGTTGGGCGGGTAAAATTTTAAGCATCGGATCATCATGATCATAAATCTTGTCCACCATACCAAAGATAACATCATTCGAATCAAACTCAAAATCTACATCCGGTGGTTTCGCGGGCGGACGAGGAGATGGAAGACCAACAAGAAATGAATCATCCTCGTCATTCTCAATAACCGGAGGTATCGAGTCATCCGTAGCAAGAAATAGATCGACATTCTCTAAAAGAGGGTCACGTGACGGATTATCGGAAATAGGTAAAGAATTAATCTCAAAATCAAAGCACTCGTAATCCGGAAGAGAGAAATCAGCATGAATAATGGGACTGCCACTACTCGTCTCTTCAAATCTAAAAACTTCAAGCTCGGGTAAGTAATCACTATCCATAACGGGGATAGGAAATGAAGAGGTAATCATTGAATCAGAAGACGGAGTTGGATTTTTTAAAGCTTCGATTTTTGAAATAAGAAGATTGATATTGGATAACTTTTCACGAAGTAAATCATCTTCGATCTCATCGTCATCAAGGTCAAAATCCTTCGTCTCTTCAAACTCATAATCGGAACGCGATTCCTCAACATCATCGATATCTCCACAAGAGCCGTCATCATTCGTAGTATACTCATTGTGAGAATCGGAATAACTTTCAGCATCATCACTTTCGACGTGATCTTCTTCAATCGAAATATCATTCGCATCAACGAGAGGGTTCAAATTAATAGTGGTGTTTTCGTTTGGAACATCCTCATCCGGAAGCGTATCATCATCGGATTCGTCAAAAACTTCATTGCTCATTGGAAGGGGGGAAGATGACGAGTCTTCATTCAGTAACCTTTCAAGGAAAAGAATATCCCCCTCTGGATCAAAATAAGTATCATCAACCATCGTCGAAATAGAATCATTATTAAGAAAAGTATCGATCTCTTCTAAAACGGGGTCACTTTCCTCATCCGGTGTGAGGGAAGGATGGGAAGAGTCGGGAATAGCTTCAGATATATCAAAATGATCTCTNGGCGGACGAGGAGATGGAAGATCAACAAGAAATGAATCATCCTCGTCATTCTTAATACCCGGTGGTATCGAGTCATCCGTAGCAAGAAATAGATCGACATCCTCTAAAAGAGGGTCATATGACGGATTATCGGAAATAGGTAAAGAATCAATCTCAAAATGAAAGCACTCGTAATCCGGAAGAGAGAAATCAGCATGAATAATGGGATTGCCACTACTCGTCTCTTCAAATCGAAAAATCTCAAGCTCGGGTAAAAAGTCACTATCCACAACGGGAATAGGAAATGAAGAGGTAATCATTGAATCAGAAGACGGAGTCGGATTTTTTAAAGCTTCGATTTTTGAAATAAGAAGATAGATATTAGATAATTTTTCACGAATTAAATCATCTTCAATTTCATCGTCATTAAGGTCAAAATCCTTCATCTCCTCAAACTCATAACCGGAACGCGATTCCTCAACATCATCGATATCTCCACAAGAGCCGTCATCACTTGTAGTATACTCATTGTGAGAATCGAAATAACTTTCAGCATCATCACTTTCGACGTGATCTTCTTCAATCGGAATATCATTCGTATCAACGAGAGGGTTCAAATGAATGGTGGTGTTTTCGTTTGGAACATCCTCATCCGGAAGCGTATCATCATCGGATTCGTCAAAAACTTCATTGCTCATTGGAGGGGGGGAAAATGACGAGTCTTCATTCAGTAACCTTTCAAGGAAAAGAATATCCCCCTCTGGATCAAAATAAGTATCATCGATATGAATCGGAAAAGAATCAGTATTAGCAAGAAAAGTATCGACCTCATCCAAAACGGAATCACTTCCCTCAAACGATGTGAGAGAAGGATGGGAAGAGTCGGGATTATCTTCAGATATATCAAGAGGTGTATTTTGAACAACTTCACCGTTAGAATTTTCCCCGGACTCACTTGGGATTGGGACGAGGTTCTCAACACTAGACTTATTGAATAAGTCAGATTCCGTTGCCGGAATAGTGTTAAGAGGCTCGTCCCCCATTTTTAGAGAGTCCTCGGGTTCTACGGGAGAAACAATAGAAGCTTTGTGAGGATTAAGAACAATCGTAATTTTCTCATCATCGTCGTAATCATAGTTATTAAAATTCTTAAAAGGATTAGACGCTCTCTCTTCAGCAAGTAATTCTGCAATAGATTTCTCACGAGGATCGGGAGTATGAGTAACACGATTATCAGTAAACTTTTGTAGCATTTCACCAAAAGATTTCAGTTCCGCCATAACTTCATCCAACATTTGAAAATTCGACGAACTTTGAAAAGAATCACCATTGTAATACGGTACTTGCTCATACGAGTTTTGAAAAGGAAGATTAAAATCGTTTTGAGGATAATTATCAAATCTCGTATCACAAGAGTAAGACGTTTCAGCACTCGGGACGTAACATATACAATCAACATATCCACATTGGTTACAAAAACATTGTCCACAAGGTAATCCGTCGTCGGATGGATTTCCACAATTAAAACAAGTGAACGAATGTGGTGGTGGTGTTGGATAATAATCGGGAATGTTTGAATGATTGTTAAACNCACTAAGGGATTTCATTTCCTCAATAACTTCATCCGGAATTTGAAATTTGTCGGGATTTTGTGGGGGTTGGTTAAAACCGTAAGAATCGTAACACGAATTAGGCTCAAAATAAGAATTATCAAACGATCCCCCACAATTTTCAAAATTTGATGAACTTTGGAATGAATCACCATTGTAATACGGTACTTGCTCATACGAATTTTGAAAAGGTAGATTGAAATCATTTTGAGGATAATTATCAAAACTCGAATCACAAGTGTAAGACGTTTCAGCACTCGGGACATAGCATATACAATTAACGTATCCACATTGATTACAAAAACATTGTCCGCATGGTGATCCTTCATCGGATGGGTTTCCACAACTAAAGCAAGTGAACGAATGTGGTGGTGGTGTCGGATAATAATCGGGAATGTTTGAATGATTGTTAAACGAACTTTGAACGTACTCGGGAGAGTTACAAAACCAACAAACACCATCACGAATATCACTACCACATTGTTCACACGTACACCAAACACACGAACCTTCAAAGAACGGTTCTCCACAATTAAAACAAATAGGATCCATAAGAATTAAACATAAGAGGGTTTGAGAAGAAGAATCAAATGTGAGAAGATAAGAAGAATATTTTTGGTATTTTGAAAACAAACATAAATCAAAAATCTAATCGTAAAAGCAAAATCTTTTTGGGTTTTTAACAAAGAAAACTTAAAATCAAAATCTTTTTGTCTTTTTCTTTTTATATTTTTCTTCTTTTGTTCTTATTATCTTTTTGTTAACCGTTACATCAACTGAAACCTTTTCGCTTTATGGGCTAATCGGGTAACAATTGATTTCACGATTATTCTTTTGTTGCGAAAGCTTATTTGGTTTACAACCGCCCTCCTTCAATGGAAGACGGAGGATGTTTATTATATTTTTGGAGTTTGTTGAATACTTGGTGACAAGTATTCCCTTTTTATTTATCTATTTTTTTTACTTTTTTATTTTTCAAAAAAAAAACGATTAACTTCCGAGGAAGGTTCTTCAAATCACAAAACAACAAACGTAAACGTCAAATTCGTTTCAAGCCTTCCCCGGCAGCGGCGCCATTAATTTGATGTGAGTATTTTGTAGTACGTTTATTCCAAAGAAATATTCGTGAGAATATTCTCGGGTCGTTTCCCAACGAAGGTTGACGGCGATTTCGACGTTTAGAATGTGCTCGTGTGAAGTGAATGAGAAAATATTTTGGATTTTGTGAATTATACTACAAATGACATGAATTAATGATAAAAGCAAACTAATGATGCAATATGTACAAGCATGTAAAGCACGTAAATTAAATAACGCAAACGTGATCTAAAAATAACGTCTACTTAACAAAATAAAACGTAAATTTTAAACTAGACTAAATCAACGGGCTCAAAAGTAATTTTTAAAACTTAAAAATGATAAAAGAAAATTTTAGGAAAAAGAAAAATATTATTTTGGCTTTTTATTTATTTATTATGACTTAAAACTATTTAAACTAAAATAAAAAGATTAATAATAGAAAATGAATTTATGAAAACATGAAATTTGGCAGGAAAATACTTTTTACTAAAATAAAACTAAGAAAAATAAAAATTTTGAAAAAGCTAAAAGGTATAAGCTATTAGAAACTAGATCAGATTAGAAGCTTAAAAGAAAATAAAGAAAATGAAAGATGTATAAAACAATAAAAGGTGCAAAAGAATAATGAGAAATCCCTAGGGTGCAGTTGGTTTGTGTGTAGTGTTTGAGAGGCTTGACAATGTGGAGGTCCAGGGTTCGAATCCCNAATGATTTATTATTCTAAAATCTATTTAAAAATAAAAAGAAATAGCAAATGAATTTAGAAAATTCTGAAATTTTTACAGAAAATCTAAAATATTATTTGAAATCTAAGAAAAATATAAAAAATGGAAAAATAAGCTGAAAAGTGCTTATTGGGCTAATTAACAGCTTATTACATGTGCTTATAAATAAGCACATGTAGTAAAACTGTATGAAATTGACAAAGAAGGTTTCTAAGACTCAGATAAACTCAAATTCATGAAAATCAGACCAAGTGGAACTCTAATTTGAACACAAGCAGTTAAAAGGTTGTAGAATAAGCACTAAGGAAAAACAAATAAGCACACATGGGCACCAATGAGCAATAAACTGAGAACAGGGCAAGGACAAAATCAAATAAACTCAGAACAAACAAATGCACAGGAATCACAAGCTAATAATACCAAATGTAATTAACAATGAAAATTCAGCATAACATGAAAATGACCCTAACTTGCAGACTTAAAATAAGCAGTCTAATAAGCTGAGGACAAACAGATTAAGGGGGCAATAGTGAGATTACCTATCTGAGAGTCTAAAAATCCTAAAAGCCCTAAATCTATCATAGCAATTGAACTCTAATTAGAGCCAAGTTCAGCAATGGAAAAACTGGTATTAAGAAAACTGCAGCAGATCCTTTTGACTTTGCTTTAGCACTTATGATTTTGACTTAACTGAATTACAGATGAACCTGACTATATCTAGATGTTATAATGAACTGGTTAAACACTTGTTTTGCCTAAACTAACAGATTTACTAACTAATACTACAAATTCAGCAGCAAATTCCAATTAGCAAAACTGTTATGAAAATTTAAAAGGCATTTTGACTTTTTACTAGTTAACTATCTATATTCTGCTATGAATGATCTATTCTAACCTATAGAAGACTACTTATGCAGAGATGATAGCACAGATCCAATTAGATCAACAAAATAAAAGCAGAACCAAACACCACTAAATGCTACTACTGATTTTTATTTACCAATGATTTAGGCTAAGTAAAGCTATACTACTGCTACCTATATGATGTAACTGTGATGATTTTAACACTAGATTAGACCTATATAGGCAGAGTTATCTAATCACAGATCATGAATATAATAGCTAGATATCACAGTTTCAACAAATCATGTATACAAATGAATCAAACAAGCTCAATTACAATCATTTATCATTAAGTAAAATCCATCAAGCATAAGAAAACAGTACCATGACCGGATGAACAGATCTAACTATTAAGAATGAAAATCAGATTGAAGCTTTGCAAAATGTAAATGAACACTTACTGAAATTGTTCCCTAACTGAAATAGGGAAGTATACACATCCAAGCCTATCTCTAAGATAGGCTATAACACAACTGCAACAAATCAATTCCTCAGATCATCCTTCTGAATCACCATTACCAAACTCCTTTGTATTTCATTAACTGAAAGCACTAGTACTGTTTAAAACAGAAACGAAATGAAATACTCATTATGAGCTTTGATTAAGCTTGAATGAGCTAATGAAACAGAAAATGGGAGCTTATTACACTTTTAACTATTGAATGAAAATTCACAGTAATTTGAGAAAAAGAGATTTAAAAGAAAACTTGAATTGCATTGATTAAAGTTGGATTACAAAACTAAAAAGATACAAGTTTAAAAGCTGAATACACTATAAGCTAGCTTATTCTATTCCTATTCTATATTATAACTACTCCTAATTAAGCTAACTAACTAACTCTTCCCTAATTGACTAACATCCTCCAACTGTGAGAGAGATCCTCTATTTATAGCCTCGAGTGAGGGTTCTTCAGAAGTATCTAGACTTGGAATCCCCATAGAATATTCTTTTGTAAATCCCTGGTGACATGCTTAGACCAATCAGAGCCTTGGAATCCCTCTAGTGACGCGTCTCGTCCAATAACCATCTGCCACATGTCATTCCCTGTTGTCAGTGGGTGTCAGGGTGAGGGGAATTGACCATTAGACCCTTAATACGAGGTATTAGTGAATGGGATTGGGTAATTGGGGGTAACTTGGTATTAGGGTTCATGGGGGAAACTGGGTAAATGGGATTTGGGGGAAATATTGGCGCTTGGGTTATTTTTTAATTATTTATTAAATTCTGAACCGGGTTTTGGGTGGCAGGCCGGGTCAAGGGAAAAAAGAGTGGGCTGGGTATGGGATGGTTTAAGAATTGGGTTAGTATTTTTCATTTGGGCTTTAATGAATATAAATGGCAGCATAGTTGTGGAAAAATCATAAGGACTAGTTATGTAACTTTCTGAAATTCAGGGACCATTTGTGTAGTTTTCCAATCTTTCTTTTAAGGACCATTCTTGTCATTTTATGATTCTTTGAGGACTTGAATTGCCAATTTGAGCTCAAATGTAATCTAGGCTTCCCCGGCTCCGGCTTTTGATCCTTTTCCAATCCCGTGCTCGTGTTATCGGGTTTTCTTGATTTTTGTCCAATTAACGCATATCCGTACCTGCACAATCAGAAATGCAAAAACACGTATATCTTTGGCATTTGTTAGCGTTTTGGTCGTTTTTGGTCTTAAAATGACGAATAAAAGATATGTGAATTTACACATATCAGTGACCTAGTTGTTATTCTCTTTCTTTTGTTGCTTTCTTCCATTAGCTTCCTTCCTTCTTCAGTATCATAACCAACAATGCCATCTACTTGTCTTTGATATTCAGCTCTGACAGCATCATATAGATCCTTCATTTGTGAATGATTTAACCTGTTCAGACCCTTGTATCCTCTGCCTTTCAAGTAGCTCATATAAAAATTTCGTTCTTGAGCCTTTGTCATTGATTTCTTTGGTTGAGCAGCAGCTTCTTGTCTTTCTTTTTCATACTCAGCATCAAGTTCTGCTTGAAGCTTCTTAACAGCTGCTTCACTTTGAGCTTCTTGATAAGCCCTTATCTACTCCATAGTGAATAATTTCTTTTTCTTCTTCTTCTCTGATTCCACCAGGATTCCTTTTCCTTTATCTTTAGGATCAATTGCTTGAGTAGGCTTAGGAGAAGGTTGCAGATCTTGAGGTTGTTCAACTCCAGGAATACTAATACCTCTAGGTCTTGACATATTGAGCATGATCTCAGCAATGGTTTCATCATCACTATTAGTAGGTTTAATCATCTCATCTTCTTCTTGAACTGGATTGGATGGACCCACATCTTCTTCAAAGTCCAAGGTCCTTGGTGTAATGTGAAACTGTCTCACAGTACCTTAAGCAGTATCTTCATTAACAATACCAACACCAGTACCTTCCAAGTCCAATTCTTCTGTATCACCACTTCTGACTTGAGTGTCAGCTTCTTGAAGATTTACTTGCCCAGTCTCATCACTTCTTCTTTCAACAATATCTTGATGAGCACTTTGTTCTTCAAGTGGTGTCTATGGAGTATTTTGATCAGCATTCTTTTCAGCATTCTTTTCATCCACAGTCTTTTGATTATCAACAACATCTTCATTATCAGCATCTTCATTCAAATTCACATCTTCCTTATTCCTCCCCAATGTGAATGAAGATAGCTTTCTTAGCCTCTTCTTCTTTGACTTAAACTTCTGGAGACCCTCTGAAGAATGTTGAATGAGAGACTTAACCAATTTCTTCAAATTCTTGTACTTCTTTTGAAGATTTGTCAAAACAGTGGCTTGATCATCATAAGCTCTTTTCAGTCTCTTCAATTCTCTTGTTAAAACATAATTATCCATAACATCAACTTCATCAGGTGTATCATCATCAGCCATCACTCCCTCATCTCCTCCAGATGTCTGATTTCCATCTGTGGAAGTATAATCATTGGGGGTGGGTGGTTGACTAACACCATGACCTGAGTCATCTAGAGCAGTACCTTGCAGAGAAACAATCTTTTCTATAGAATCAGTCTTTTGAGAGACTTGTTGAACTGGTAAAGAAGCAGTATGTTGTGAAACATCTTCTTCATTAGAAAGTGACTGCTCAGATTGTTGAGATGGAGTTGAAGCAGAATCTCCATGTTCAAAAGCATCCTCTGGAACAGCATCCCTAACAGCTTGGGCTACCTCCAACATATATGCAGTAAGAGGTGTATCTTGACCAGAAAAGAGAGGACTCTTTGTGGCCATGAAGGTAAACACCTTATCAGGAAGCACAACAACTGGTAAAAACTCTTGAGGCTTAGGAATACCTTCAAGCTGCTTATTCAAAAACACCTGTATGAACCTAGGATACATCAAGAATGGAGATTTCTTCTTTATGTGATTAATCATTCAATTTAAAATCATCCAAGAGAAGTTGAATGGCTGATTAGTTGCCAATCCGACCAAAGCAGATGTTATGGTTTTGGGAAATTCATTTCAAGCAGTACTCTTGTTGCTTAGACAATGAAGAAGTACATGGATCAAGTACTTCCAATGAGGACTGAATAAGGGTTTGTCAAAGGTGAGTTTTCGAAGTGAACGCTCATACCCAAGATCCCTAAGTGTATCCCAAATAACCTGTTTAGCAAAACAAGCAGTACCCTCTTCATTATTAAACTGAAGGTTTGCTCTGATTTGAGCCTCTGTGATGCGAATATTGCGACCAGCTACCTTAGCAGTAATAAACCAAACATCCAATTCCTCCCATCCAGCAGTAGCAGTAGCCCAAAATTCTTGAATCCAGGGTCCAATCACATCAGGGTTAACCAAAATAGTATAGTTGATTGGAGACCCAGCAAGGAAATCAATGATATCATGAAAAGCAACATTGAATTCAGTCTTATCTAAATTGGCTACCATATTGTGACGATTGCATGTTGAACGAGCCATTTGTGTATGGTGTGTGAAAGTAATTTGTGAAAAACGGCGAAGGTGAAGTAAAAGTTTTAAAGAAAAAGAAAAGAGTGGTAGGGATAAGTAAATATGGGTAAGATTTATAAAATCAAATCCCAATAAATACGAAAGGTTGTTATTTTTATCCCGTATTTCTTTCCAATTTTTAAATAACAGTTACCATAAAGAATTGACCGTTGTATAGTAACAGTACTTCCACGTCAGCATAACAGTACTTTCACATAGCCGTTGAGCAGTACTTTCACCATACAGAACTCAATTGCCTATAAAAAGACTCTTCATCCATATGCATCTTCATCACAAAAATCATCCCAAAAACTTCAATAATCTTCTTATTACCACACAACATCACCATGAGCAAATCACCATTTGTGTACACCTCATCAGATACTGATTCAGATAATGAAATAAAGTATTATTCTGACCCTAGTTCTGATTCTTCAACAGGATGGAGTAGCTATTTTCCTCCTATGACTACAGGTTCCTCCAAGAGAAACACCAAGAGAAAGACACCAACTGCTGATCCTCCTGCACAACTAGCCAAAGAAGTGTCGAGTAAATGGGGCAGAATCAACAGTGAATGTATTGTATTCAATGGTATTTACAAACACTTGCGGCAAACAACCGCTGACGATCACAGTGTTTGTCTCACGAATGCAATCCGAACTTTTAAAGATCGCTATGGTGGGAATAGCTTCAAGTATGTTCACGTCTGGGATGTTTTGAGAAACAACCACAGATGGGCCGAAATATAATGTCTTGTTTCTCGTATCGTATTTGTTACTTATGTTGTATGTCTAGTTTCCCGTATCGTATCTGTTATTTGTGTCGTATGTCTAGTTTCCCGTATCGTATCTGTTATTTGTGTCGTATGTCTTGTTTCACGGATCGTATTGTAATGTTTCTTTTAGGAAATAAATTTATTTAACAGAAATACTAAAGTGTTACATAAACATCACATAAACCTAGATTAAAGCATCACATAAACTAAAAACGATACTAAATTAAAACATCACATAAACCTAGCTTCAGTTGTAGTCCGGGTGATCCCAAGTCTGAGAGTTGTTTGAGTCGTAACCGTCGTCGTAAGGATCAAAGCTCGCCAACCTCTCTGCTTCTAACTCAGCTTCCATCCTGCTCAGCTCACGCTCTTTGTCAGAGTTCTAGCCACTATCATCAACACCTCTTGGTGCAGATGAACTTGATGTACCTTTCTGTTGTAACTCCAACGTATTTTGTTTGCTTTTTGGGCATGTATCTCACTCACACAGCTCCTCAATTTCTCAACAATGGCATGATCTTTGCGAAATTCAGCATACAAAAAATCGTTAATCACAAATTTTCTGTCGTCAGAAATGTGATTGCACTCATGGTATTGTGTTCTCAGTTGTTGTTTGAGTACCTTTGCATGCTCAAACTTGTTAATAAGTTCGACAATAGCCTCTTGTCGAGCCGTGTTGTCTATCTCGGCCTGTTTCCGGACATATTCTTGAATTTGTTCGACGGTATGAGGTAGTTTGTTGCAAGCCATTGGTTGTTTTTTCGTTTTTTTATGTTTTTTTGTGTGAATAACATTAGTATAATAGTTGTATTTATAAGGGTGTGGAAAAACTTGATTTTGAAATATTCAACCGTTATATTCAAACGGTAACTTTCAAAAATGTTTTTTTTTTTTTTCACTTAGGCCCAACGGTTATATTGTAGAGGGGATGTTTGTAATTTTTTTTTTTGTATCATGTCACGTTACAACGCCCGTTGGCAAAGTAACTTGCGTTACAACGCTGGGGCAACATGGGCTTGTAGGAAATGGGTATAACGCCATAACGATCGTTTGTGTATTGCCATGTAGGATTAACGCCCTCTAGGCGTTATGACTCCCTCCCCTCTAATTAATTAAACAAATTTACCAAAATCTTAAGTTAAATAATAGATAACCAAAATCGACACTATTTCTCCACATTAGCAAAATCTACTCATCGCCCAAACCTAGCTATTTGCTCCCAGTCTTCATTTGCACGCTCTGCAACACGTGTCATTTTTATATTCAATGGTTAATTAAATAACAATAATTTATTAAAGTAGGTGTACAAATTGCTTGCTCGCCTTCCTATTTTGCTGGTTTAAATAACGTGGTTGCAGGAAGAGGAAAAAAAAAAAAAAAAAAAAAAAAAAAAACCCCGCAGTGAATTCATTTAGTTCAAAGCACCCTTAATACTTCACTCATTTACTTTTTAATTTTTTTTCTTCATTTCTCACCCTCTCAATACCTCTGAAACCTTGTCTCTTCAACTTATCAACTGAAAATATTATCTAGAAAATATTATCATCAACCTTTTAAATGCATTAAGGGCGCAAATGGGATAGTGAGCAAACAAGTTTTTTACGCTTCCACATGTCAACACACAAGGCCATCTTGTAAATAGTTAGAGTGCGCAAATAAGAGGGCGAACAAGTTTTGCTTGCAATGCCACATGTCAATGCAATAAGCTATTTTAATTAAATATAACGCGCAAATGGGAGGGTGAGCAAAGTAGTTTTGCTTGTACCTTTCACGTGTCGTAGTCTTATTCAATCTAGACAACAAAAAACGGGTATGTGTATAGTTTATAAATACCGCACGCAAACTGAAGGACGTGCAAACAAATTTTGCGTGCTGAGAACTATTTTGTAACACAAATTTCTAAGGTCGTAAATGATGACACAACTTTCAGACTGTCTATAGTGAAAATTTCACATTAAAGTAATCATTTAACCATTCATAATTGAGCAATTAACCCTCAAAAAATGTAGTTTGGAAAATAGCCACGGATTTTGTAAATGTGTTGCTTACTCTTGTGAACTCTTGTGAATTAGTTGGAAATGTGGTTCGCAACACTTTGCGGACAGTTGCCAAACACAAGAGTGAGAAATTTGCGAAAAGATAAGGGATAAGGAATCTACAAGTACGACTCAGTTCTACATATATACAGTTGATGAAATGTGTTGCTAATGAACTTAATTTCGATATGGTTAGTGGCTTTACAGTAACTTCCAGACCAAACGATGATTTTCTTCAAATTTGTGATGATGATGACGATGCTTCAAATATTTTAGAATTTGTTCTTAAACATGTTAGTAATGTTACATTATATGTTTTGGACTCTTCAACTGTTAGTGGTGGAGTTAGTGGTTGCTCAAGTACAAGAAACAATCAACTACAGTGTTGTTCCGGCCACCCGGCCAGTCTTTCATTTTGTATCAAAGTGAGTTTTATTCATTACAATTTCAACATAGCCAATTTCAAACCCAACAAATAGTTCTTCAAAGACAAACCACTTCCCACGACACTTTTGCTTTCCCTTTTTTCATATTTACTTGACACTACAAGAACCGTCTCATTAATTTTTCAATCTCCTTTAATACCGAAGCAGGGAGAATAAACATCATCTAGACTCTAGAGTGTAAAAGTAACTTGCTACTTCCATTTGCTAGAATTTATGTCCCCAGTCTTAAATTTAAGCAGGCCTATAAGCCTGATATATTTATTGGGCCTCAAAGGGCTAAACTCAAAACATGTAAATTTGGACTTGAATTATTTGGATTCTTGATTTGTTATCGTTAAGGTACTAACGATACGTACAGTGGGCAATCAGAAGTAAAACATCTACCCAACATCATTAGGCGACATGATCTTTAGTGAACAAGTTAAATAATTAAACGGGGTTTGGATGGTTCAATTCGAGGTAACAAAGTTTACTACGTATGATAATGTCCTATCTAAAGTCATGCAGCACAGAAATTGATAGTATGATTTTAGCCAGCAGTGACACAAATTAAAGATTGTGTCACTATTTCTGAGCTCTTAGTGACAGCTTTAAAAAGTGAGGATAAGACTGTATAATTGTAAGTTTCTAATCTTGACACTTTTAATGAAAGTATTGAATCAGTATATATGTTTTATCGATCGGTAAGACTTTACTTACACTTTTGTCTCTACGTGAAACACGTTTACCATTTTTGTTAGTGATATTTTACTTTTTCAACTTTTTGATGCATTTTCGACTTTTGATAACTTTTTTTTGGTTCATTAAACGACGATATTAACGTAGCAAGTGATGCTTTTATTTCTCTTTTGAACAAAAGTGGAACAGCTTTGAATGTTCCTTTAACTACACAGTACACACAATAGGTACGTCAAAGAGTACTAACGCATATATATGAAGTGGTACGCATTTTTATCTCATCAACAGTCAAATTAACAATAGGTTAAAGGGCATCCCATAATGTAATTAACGACTATCAATCTCTTCTTTCAAGATTTGGTTTACTTAAAGTTCATATTTACATGTAGCTGATAAGTATTTGAACCAGCCAACTACATAGGTGTGACTGTTCATTAGATAAAAACAAGCAATATGTTATTGTATACATGCATGCAAATACATGTTAAGATACAGTATAAAAAGAACAATTTCTTTAATCTTACAAAATAACGAGACCAAAAATATCAAAACATGTAATTTCTATACAGAGACCGAAAGTAACATAAAGTTTTATAAAATGACAATATTAGCCGGCTAGGTAGGAAAAAAATACAGGCGTAGGCAGCAAAGTAGGATGCATTATTTTGATTCCAAATACATCATATTTTTCTCTTTTATTATTGGTGGTGCCCCACAAATCGTACAATTGTGGGTCGACTTTTATACCATCTACATCAAACGTGACTTTTATTTATAGATTATCATTATTATACTTATTGTTTTACTCCATTATATATCATTTCTGCTGAATAGTGTATATACTCAAGTAAATTTGAGCTATACACAAACCTATCATATTAACACCTCATCTTATTACAGCGTTAGGATATCTTTTGTTTATAGTTTAGAGATTAAATTACAACGTTTGTCAATGTGGTTATACCAAAATCGCTAATAAGGACAGTTTACGAAGTTTCACTATAAGCATTGGTGGAGCTAGAAAAAATTTCTTGTGAGGGCCGAAACAAATTTTTTTCTAAAAGAACATTAGATGGGAGGGCCCAAGATTATAAAGACGGTTTATGCAAGAAAAAAAAATTAAGGACGAAGCTAATAATTTTGGTAGAACCACAAGCACAAATGGTGTAGCTAGTTACTTTTTCTTTTGAAGAAACAAATATTTTATTAAGCCGCGAAGGCATTGGGCAAACAATAACAAACAACGGGCTCTAAGATAAGCACCCGCAGAGGCGGAGGCAAAAAGAAAACAGCTTAAGAAACCAAAAATAAAAACTAATGAGGTGATGATGAAGGTAATTTACTCCACTTTTCTTTTGAGATGTCTTGGATGTTGTGATTTACATTCGGGATTTTTTTTTAGCTTGTGTTATTCTTTCTGTCTTTAAATAAATATTCATTTTGACTTTTTACAGTTTTTCTTGTTAAATTTTGATATAAAATATTGTTGTTTGTGTTATATAATATACAGTAAGAAAACTCGGAATTTGAGCATGAATGGCATAAATCATAGTACTATTATTAAACGTAGACGCTTTTGGAAAATGGGCACTTTTTGTCCTCATGTTGGTACTAAACGTCGAGATAAATTTGGAATTGGTCACTACACAAGTGGTTAAAAATAGTAGAAGCCATGTGAATCAACAAGCGTAAATATATACCACCCTTTTTTTCTCAATTCTTCAATATTAGAAATTTGTTCATGTATCTAATTTTTTTTCTTTCTTTTTTACACTCTTATGAAATGATAAGCAATTAAATAACGGACAATCAACCATAAATTTGATCAACACACGATTGGGCATAAATTTATGGTTGATGGTCCGTTATATCATTTTACACACTTATGAATTGAGGTGTTCAATAAATTTTGTGGTATAATAACTCCTACTCTCCAATCCAGATGGGAGGCGATGTAAATCACATTTATACCCAAAAACATGTATATCATGTTATTGCAAGTTATTTTTCACCAACTCCTTACAGAATAGGACGTGTGTCAATGTTTAAGTTGCATACATGATCGTATTTATTAAGCTACTTAATTGAAATGCATGTCATTTCCAACATTTATGTCTTAAAACATATATACATCATTATTGCACAAATACTAAATAATAAACATTTGTGCCCAATCGTGTGTTGATCAAATTTATGGTTGATGGTCCGTTATTTAATTGCTTATCAAAACAACCAGCAAATATCTTTACCTTCACGTTGGCTCGTTAATTTACCAGTAAATTAAACGCATGTGAACGTATATATGTATAATGTGTGTTTATATATATTATATGTCGATCGACATGATGTTTGTCGATATGCCTACGTTGGTAAATGCCAAATGTAATTATTTCTCGTACGTATACTTCCTCAAATATTTATGAGACTGCAATGGAAAATTATTATTGGCCTTAAATGTGTGTGGTTTTTGTTTAAAACTCTTCTATACATCTTTAAGCTCGAAGCTTTTGTTTGCTAGTAAACACTTCTTCATCTTTGGCTATGAGTTTTTGACCATATATTTATTTAAAAGGGTGGTGATAATTCCACATGAACTTTTACTTCATCCACATACATTTTAGTTGTATGAGGCTAGTGGGCCCACTAACTTTACGTGTAAATTTATGTGGGTGAAGTAAATATGTATGTGGAAGTATCACTTGCCTATTTAAAAAGATGATTTGTACATCATTTTTTTAACACGTTTGAAAAGTTGTCTGTTTTAAAAGCATTATCCGTCCAATCTATTTTGGCATATGTATTTTCTAAACATCTAAACCGATATAAAAGGGACCAAGTATAGCATAGAAAAGAGAAAGATTCTTGTATAAAAGAGAAAATTGTCATTCTTGCAATAATCATTTACCTACTTTAACTTTATTCAGAAGAGCAAAATCAAATATAACAAATTACAAATGAAGCTTAAAAATAATATAACAAACTCTCTAGCAAAAAATTTAAATTGATGTTAAGAGCATGGGGTATCATTGGTGCTGTCCTGCTGTGAGAAAAGTGCTGTCACATCAGTATTTTTTTCCTTAACATCAGAATTCATCACAACATTGAAAACACCCATCCCTCCTATCACACCAGGTGCCATGGTGCACCCCTAAATCCAGCGGGTTTTCTTTTTAATTTATTTAGATAAAACAATACATTTCATTTTTTACATTTAAACCTAGTCTTATACATTTTAGGACTAAAAATGTACGAAAAGTAATTAAAGAACTAACATTGTATACATAATAAAGACTAACGGTGGAAGAATAACGACCTCAGAAACCTATAATGTAAACATATATAGAAACAAGGGTTAAAGTGATTTTTTTTNNNAAAAACAAAAAAAACTGGGCCGTTTGGCTAGCTGAGACGGCGCCACACACGAAAATACGAGCTCCGGTGTGGTTGTGCCGTTGTCCGATGTCGTTATAAGAGAAAACGTAAGCCATGACGCAGGGTACCCTGGGCTCTATGAGCTATGAACAAACTCATTTTAATACGTACGCGGCACATCCCATGTTTATGAAACAGGTTGACTAGTTTACTTTGTTGGGTCACATGAATCAACAAGTAATCAGTTGGAACATCAGAATAAATTAAATCCCAAGTGCTCATTTTTATTTATGATTTATTTCATGTACTCATGTTCTCTATACACCATACCATAACAGATTTTTTTTCTCTTTTGGCTAACCATGTTTTCTGACTTTTATAGCCGATTAATATACGAGGTTTGAATTTACAGTCATACACACTCAAATCAAATAAAGCATTCCAATTTTTAGTAAGTTAATGTAACCACTTTAAGTACGTTTTCATCTAACAAAAATTAAACCTGAGACATCACATATTTTTATGTGATAGTCACAGGTCTTTTGCTTGCTACTAATTTAATACCGTGTGGCTCACTATAAGAATTTTTATGATCAAATTATCAGCGAATAGGAATAATTTTACTTCTAGGGTTTATTGGTTTGTTTGAAACTGAAAAGTCTAGAAGCCAGATCTTTAGGACAATTAACTTTGAGCTTATGTTATTTTAAATTTAAACTCTATTTGATACGGTCGTATAAGCATTAAAAATTAAACTTATGGGTTTTTTCAACACCTGATAAACTTATAACGTAAGAAATAAGCTAATCACATACAACCTCATACTTAAGTTTTAAGTTTTAAACACATAATAACAAGACGGTTAATCTCATACAGCCTCAAACTTAAGTTCTTCAATTTTGTCACTCCGAGTGTTAATACTTAATACAGTACATCAATAAATTTCTGTACAATTTGTCTTGCCGACAATTATTTGCGTTTGTCCACTAAATTGGTAATTAATTAGGTGAATACTAAGCTGGCCCCTCATTTATAAAAAAGAGGTACCTAATTGCTTGTACTATTGCCTTTTACATCCTCCATTATTTCTACTCTACTCATTTCACTCATCAAAAAGTGATTTTTATGTCACAATCTAGTCTCATTTTATTTTATTCAACCCTTTCTAGAATAAACTATCATATGCCTCACCTAATTGATTAAACCAAAACTAAATTATGTCAAGAGAATTCATTTTTATCAAGGTTTTTAAGATAGGATTTTATTAACGATCATTTTCGTTTTCGTAAGATAAAGATTGTTAAATTAAATCAGGATGTCATTTTTTTAATAGTTTTTATAATATTATTCAAATCTATAAATTATTATATATTATAAATACAAAATATTTTATGAGAATGTTGTCATAAATTATAAATATGGAGTGTTTAAGAAGATTAACATGTTATTTGTTAAATTCTATAAAAACATAATCTATAACTTTGTAGTTTTTTAGTCTGCGGTTCGAGAAAAGTAAGATCGAATCAAATTAGATCCTAAAATCTTATATTCAAAATCGGATTTTATAAGATCTTAAGCTTGCTAAGATCGTACGTACGATCCGAATCGCTTTTATTATGCAGTATCGTCAAATCGTAATATTATAAGATCATGATCGAGATCTTAACAAGTATGGTTTTATACTCTTTGACATGAATGATTAAAACTTGAAAAGGCCGAACTTATATTCGATTGTGTATATTTATTTTTTTGTAATATTTGGAACAAAAACTTCAGTCAAATCACTAGGTTTCTGGAGAATTTACAAAATAAATATTCAAAAAATGTCTAGTTTAAATTATAAAAAAGAAAACTGGAAAATGCCAAATACAGTAGTTAAGAAGCTTTTTTTAATTATAGTGAGGGCCGCTTTACCATAAAGTGGTTTTGTGACATAACACCCATCCTATGGCGATTACTGATTCGTAATGATCAAATTGGCCCTTTGGAATAGTTGCATGTACATGGTTTGCAATAATTTTTTTACTTTTTAAAAATCATTACATATATATAATGAATAATTAGTTAATTTGTACCTTTATTTATTTTGTAAGACACATATAAAATATTTTTAACTTGTCATCATCGGTTAGTTTAAATACTTGTTTAGCATATAGTTTCGTATTCAAAAGAAATCAAATCGAGCAAACAAGAGATCTAAAAAGAAGTTAATATTGTGAAAAAAAATTAAAAATATTGTGCATATCTATCTAGAGTCTCATTGCTCTCGCTTTTACTCATCGGTAAAAATCGGCTTTAGGCAGCCGATCAATGGGTGTCTAGGCGCTAGGCGAGGATTAACCGCTCAAGTTTAGCCTAGTCGGTCTCATTAATCGGATTCGTCGAATATCGGTCAATTTATCGATTAATCGGACAATAATCGGCCAAATCAAACATAAAGCGGTCAAATCGGACAAAAGTAAGACAAAATCGGCTCAATTAGCCAAATCGGTCAGCGCGGGTCAGCTTCTTCCAAAAATCAAGATCAAGGTGTTTGATTTTATGAAAACTGCGAGGTATATTTAAAAGGAAAAAAAAGGGAACTGTCATTGTTCCAAAGCCACAGGGTTGGAGGTCGAGTTGAGAGAGTGGGGCGGCTAAGGTACACTGTGGAGCCGCGGATTGAGCCGACATTATTCACACGCCGAGTCGAGACATCAGCTTAGTGGGATTAAAATATTGGTTGGGTTTCTTAGTGGGGATTTGATGCATGTTGTACATCTGTTTTCTATTATCGGTTGTAGATGTTTTTACACCAAAAATCAGATCTGATTTCTCATTTGTTTGGTTTTTTGTACCAAAAATTGTGCATGCACACAAAGGGTACAGGTACGAAAATTAGGCACGAAATTTATTTTATGAAATTGTTATTTAGGTTTTGTAGATTTAATTCTGTTTTGGGGATTTTGGGTGGAATGATGAGTGGAACGGCTGATTATGCTTGCTATATTATTAGAGTTAACTAAAAGAGTTGATCAAGGTGTTAGGGTTTTTGTTTATCCTTGGTGTGTTTTGTTTTGAGTTAGACTTATCAAGTTTACTTTTCTTGATTTTGAATGTAAGTTATTTTAGACATATAAAACGAACTGTTATGGGCACAACTGTATATTAATGTTTAGATCTTTGCTTCTGTGATTTTCAAGTTTTGTAGATGGTTTGTGCTGGTGAGATTTGGACATAATTTTTTGGTATTTGGTGTTTTTACTTGGCCTATTATTTTACATATTATATTATATGGTACGGATATTGATGTTTGGTTATTTGATTATGTGATTTTCAAGTTTTTTAGATAGCTTGAGCTAGTGAGTATTGGACAAAAATCTTTGATATACCTTGCATTTTATTTCATGTACAAGGTGAGTAACGGATAGTATAGTACGTTTAGTAGTATAGCTATATGTTGGGTATGCTTATTGGTGCCTAATCGATGCACCAATAGTTTAGGTTAAGAGTGCCTAAGCGATGCACAAAGCGGAACTCCCATTATAGTATAATATTCATATAGGATTGGATTAGAGACCTATAATGGAGCAAGTAAAACAATAGAACATAGTAGGCACATATGAATTAGCTATGTCGCCTTATAATATCGTTGGAAACCCGACAATACATCCGTGCATAAATGCCACACATGAGTACTTGTCGCCTATAGAATGGAATTCCAAATTAGTAGCAAGTCGATTAGATGTCGTACAGTTAGTAGTCTTTCAATTAGATAATGGATACGAATGTAATAGCCGAGCAAATATTGGATATGAGTAAGGGGTCCAATTAGATATTGGTCACATAGCATTCATGATTATAGCCTGATTATGTTTACATTTAAAAGCCCCGTTTTATTCCTAAAGCTTTGGCTTATGCTGCTATGTTTCTCTTTTCTGTAGGCATTCAATGAGACAAGCAATATGATGATTTGGGGCAAGTAACAGGTCAAAGTAGATGTACCTCATGGCTTAGGGTAACGAGATTCTCACCCATCTCATGTTTATCAATTTGGAATGCCCTCAAATAATGTTAAAGTTGTCACAAATGTTTATGGTAAAAGTTTATGTATTTTCATAGTTTTAGATTTAAAGGAGTGCTTGGGTTAAGACCCGGTTTATTAGAAACATAGCTTCTACAAGTTGTAAATTTGAAAATTTGTATTTAGACATCATTTTTAAAATTTGTATTTAGTCATCATTTTTATGATAAATGAAAGATGTTTCCAAAATTTGAGGTTTTATCGTGTTGCAGAAGCACAGCTTTCGGAAAATGGAAAATTGCAGGTCAGAAGCTCTATATGATGTATAGGATTCATGGTAATAAAATTCCGGACGTTTCATGATCATAGAATCTTATGTGATTCGGAAGATGAAACAATTTATCATATTAGTTGGGTCTCTAAATATCAAGATTATCACACATCACGAGTTGTGTGTTCAAGATCATCATACAACACGAATTGTGTATTCAAGTGTGACAACTGATATTGTTAGGTTAACATTTATCTATTAACTTGAACGATTAATTCTAAACACGTGAACATTTGACTTTACGTATAACCGTTAGGTTATCCCGCGCATAACGAGAACCGTCTTGTACATTTTACGTCACAACTAGACAATAATTTAGTCTACTGTTAGCAAGTACATGACATACTTATAATCATTTAGATGATCATATACATTCATATTCATAGCAAGTACATGACATACTTATAAACACTTTAAATACATATACACTTTGAACATAAATACATTTCCTTCCCATTTTTGTTATAAAAAAGGACCCCTTTAAATTATTTTACAAAAATCATCACAAAATCTACAACCTATACTATCTTTTACCAAATGTGTCATAAATCTTGAAATTTTTGCTAGAACTAGCTAATCTTTAAGGGAAGACCATTCTCCCTTGTTTTTATTCACATCATATGCCACCATCATACCCCCATATGTCTTCCCATCACTTGTGTCAAGATTATGTTCCCTAGATATTTTTTCTAAGTCACTAAAGTCAAGTATACTAACTAGTTACCCACCTTTCTTTCTTATATATACATAGAATACCCTCTTTCACTCATTTTAACACGCATAAATACACTTTATTTCCTCACATCTCAGCTGGTCTTAAGAGAATTAGAACAAGAACTAAGGGTTCCTAAAGGTATCTATGGAAAAACTAGGGTTTTCTAAGTTTCGGGTGACTAGTGCACTTCTCGACCTTCCTACACCCCACAAATTCATGTAAGGCACTCATAAAACTTATTTTACTCTTATTTAACATTTTATATATGGTTTTCACATCACCCTTGTAATATTGTAGTGTTATAAATATATTTATACTTTGTTACAAAACATAGTAAAACTGCCCAGAAAATAGGTTGACTTGCTAGCTAGATTTAACCACTTTAAAAAACACTTATGGCATTTTTATTTTCATCTTAATATACTAATAGGTATTAGGTAGATTCCACCCAAAATTTATAATTTTTTGAAATTTATTACTCCCGAGATCGGTTGTCCAACAGCTCTAGCTGTTGGAGTCCGCAGCATATTGCACACTTTTCAACGACTTAAACTCTAAACCAGAGGCTCTAATTAGACTTTTTGGAAAGATAAGGCATTGACCTAACTCCTGGAATTGGAATTTGAAAATTGGTTGAAAAACGAAGGAGTCATAGCCTCGCGAAGTCGGATAAACCTTCTGAGTAAACTTGCTATTTTGGGTCAGTGACTTATGTGGTCATTTTGGGTGACTAAAACTTAATTTTACTAAATGAGCCCATGTTTTCTTGAACTAGACACAAAAACTTAAAACCTAGGCTTTGAATGAGCAAAATTGGCCAAGTAACGAGGAAGTCACAACCTCCTAAAGTCGTTAAAAATTCCTAACAGCTCTTATTTGAAGGATTCTTGGAACCAAATATTCATTTTACTCGTTTTTTCCTAAATGATTTGACTTGTGAATCTTTATAAAACTTCACTACAAGTTTATATGGGTGATAAAACTTTCTAAAACTCATGTGCATATAAAACATACCGTATCATTCCTAAGGCGTCTTATTGAAATAGGTCGCGGTTAAGACACTTTTGTTTCATTCAAGCTTGCGTACTTATTCTCATTATCTTTAGTTTGTTGAGGTGAGTTTTATAGCCCCAGTTTTACTTGTGTAATACTCGTTTTGAACTACTTTAGGGTGAGATACATTGCTTGTTTTACTTATGGACAAAAGTACTTAAACATTTACGTATTGCCTAATTTACCATTATTGCCGTTAAAATCTCCACAATCATTAACCGTTAATTACGTAGTAAGCGTGAATGTTGTGAATAGATCTATGGGGATTAAACTCCCCTGTCCGGGTGTTGGTAGCTCTCACTTAACCAGGTAGGTCAAAAGGACGCATTTTTAAGTAGTTCTAGGTGTTTGACAATGCACCTACTAGGGCAGATACACATACATTAAGGCTTCAGTGTCATGAGCTTAGTGCGATAATAATAGTTTTCATGATACTATATACGCTACAATAATCACAGAAATCTTGTGGTCTATGTTATCTAATTACTTAAACCTATGAACACACCAACTTTATGCTGACCATTTTAGCATGTATTTCTTAGGTCCTTAGACGTTTATACTTGGATTTCATATGGAGCATCACTAGAGTCACATATTGCAGTTTCATCACGTCGAAGATTTCTGTGCATTACCAATAGCGTTGGTTATGTATAAAAATCTATTCCATTTTGTTGTGAATTCTAAACTTAGATGTTTTGTAAACTTTTATGTTGTAATAAACGTGCATTTTCAAACGACTCATATAAAGGTCGTTCTTTATGACTTATGACTTTGTGCTATGAGTTATCCCCTAATATCTTCCGCTGCGATTTTGGGGGTGTGACATCAAGTCTAATCAAAGACAAGTGTATGTGAGAACGATAAGAAAGAGAGTGGTTTCCATAATAATAAATTAGCAATAGAGCTAATTACTTAAATGGTCCTTATGGTTTTCATGTATCATGAATTTAGTCCCAGAACTTTTTTTCATGGATCCTCTCCCTGTGATTTTAAACCGTAACAAGTATATATTCCTTTGACGTTATTTCTGTTAGTTTGATTGTTAAGTGAAAGGCTATCTTTTTTATTTTTTATTTTTGATAAAAGATAAAATAAATCACACACAATTTCACCTACCAAACACACAGCCATTTTATCTTCACTCCACAAAAAAAAAAAAAAAAAAAAAAAAAAAAAAAAAAAAAAAAAAAAAAAAAAACGCTCCTACACCTGCACAAATTGAAGCACACACCTAAAAACTTTCATGGTGGTCAACGGTTTGCACCTCTACTCCACATTTTCACCAGTCATTAACACCACTAACCCCCTCCCCCAATCAAGTTGTCTACTTTATCCGACACATCACTGTTACCAACATCCGGCCTAGATCTTAGGGTGTGTTTGGTACGGGAGTTTGGTATGGGTTTTGGTTTGATGTGACATTAAAACTTTGTTTGGTTGTAAATTTTAGAAAGAGAAATGGATTGAGGAATGAAAAATTGATTGATAAGTAATTTGGAGGGTTTTTGGTAAGTATTAGGGCCCGTTTGGTATGAGGGTTTTAGCGGGTATAGAATGAAAGAAGCACCAAATAACTTGTTTGGTATTAATTTGATTCCCTGGCCCAACGTTTTTTAGGGCCCGTTTGGTTTGTAAGTGAGATTAGAATTGGATTTGGATTTGGGAAAGGTTTGAAAGAAATTGGATTTAAGTATAGGTTTGAATTAAATGAGGAGAGAGAAAATAAATGATTAATAAAATATATAAATTATTATTTATAAAATTGTTATATAAAGAAATGTGAGGAGAGTAATAAGTGGGGTCCACTAAAAATATAAATACTCACCAAAACCCACCCATCTACTTATCATTCAATCTTTCATTCCTAATTACATTCCCTCTCTTTAAATTTACAACCAAACATATGTTATTAGTCACATCAAACCAAAAACCCTTACCAAACCCCCAAACCAAACGGGCCGTTAATCATAGATTGATTCCTAGCTCACTAGCCTCCTTTAATCATATCATTCATTATCTTAAATTCTCCACCACACAATTTTTGGACTCCTATTATTTCTTTTTATTTATATCACTATTTTATTATTATTGGTACAATTAATTGCACTAATATATTATAAACTATATATTTTATTATATTATTATATTTTCTCTCTCTTTCTTTTCTATCACACCTTTCACAAATCTAAATCCGATACCAATCCCGTTTATAAACCAAACGGCCCCTTAGAATTTTTAGTGGACCCCACCAACTACTCTCCTCTCATCCATTTATACATTTCTTTTAGATAATAATATTTTTTATTACAAAATTATTATATAAAATAATTATTACTATTAAATATTTTTTTCTCTCTCCTACATCAAATCCAATTCCAAATCCTAATCCAAATTTAGGGTCCGTTTGGTTTGTAAGTGGGATTGGAATTGGATTTGGATTTGGGAAATGTTTGAAAGAAATTGGATTTAAGTATAGGTTTGAATTAAATGAGGAGAGAGAAAATAAATGATTAAAAAAATTATTTTATATATTTATTTGATATAAAAAATAAAAAATAAGAAAAAATTTATTATTTTTAATTAATAGATGAGGAGAGAGATAGAGTATAATAAATTGTGGGACCCAATTATATCTATAAAACCAAGCAAAAATATGAGGAATCAAAAAAACACACTATTTGGAATCAATGTGTCACATCAAAAGCTAAAGAGTGAAACAAACAACTTGTTTTTACTTGATATCCTAAAACCCAATCCGAAACCGTCAAACAAACGGACCCTTAAATCCAAATCCGAATCCGAAACCCCTCTACAAACCAAACGCACCCTTAGAATAAGTAACGCCATCGGATTAGATAGATTGTGTTGTTTAAGTCACAACACAACTCTAGATAGTTTGTTTTGTTTAAGTCAAACTAAAGCATTCATTTCTCTTGATTTATTGGTTCATAAAAATTATCATATTATGTGTAACGCTTGTAGGCTTATTTGTAGAATTATTTTCCCTTATAATATGGTTTAATAATTCATGGTTGAATGAGTCCATGTTTTCTTTGGTTAGATTTTTTTAGAGTTAATGACATAAGCGGTCCTTGTGGTTAAAACACAGTTGCACCTTTCATCCCTAATCTCAAAAATTACATCAGTCGTCCCTGTGGTTGTCCATCATGCGTTGGCCGGTTTTTGACCAAACGATCGTTAAGTCCATAAGGACTAAACGGGCATTAGTCCTTTTAAGTCCATAAGAACCAAACAGGCGTTAATAACTAACGAGGGATGATTTATGTAATTAACTCTTAATGATTTTTATTTTTTTATTTAATTATTAATTTAATTATTTTTTCTTTTTTCTTTTTTTAAAGCTTTTTCGTTTCTTTTTATTTTTATTTTTATTTTTTCAGTTTCTTTTACTTTTTTTTCGGTTTTGATTTCTTTCCTTTGTTTATTTTTGTTTGTTTTTTGACTTCGGCTTCGGCTTCAGCTTCCTTTTATTTTTATTTATTTATTTCTCTTTCTTTCTATTTATTTGTTTTTCGGTTTCGGTTTATTTTTAATTTTTCATTTTTGGTGCTTCAGCTTCCTTTTATTTTTATTTATTTATTTCTCTTTCTTTCTATTTATTTGTTTTTGGTTTCGGTTTATTTTTATTTTTTCATTTTTGGTTTCTTTTTATTTATATGTTTTTCGGTTTCTATTTATTTTAATTAATTTATTTACGCTTTATTTTTATTTATTTGTTTTTCGGTTTTGGTTTTTTTGTTTTTAGGTTTTTCATTATATCAGTTTGGTGTCGATGAACATGATCTATAATATAACTTATTTTCATTAAGTTATTTCTCTTATTTGGTTGTGTGTGGTTATGGATTTTCTTTAATATGCATGTATGTGGTATCTACTATCTAAATCATGTTGAAACGTATTGGTAGGAAATCAAGTAAGCTTCTAAATGTATGATTCTAGTGGGGTTAAATTTTAGTTGTGTGATTCTAATAATATCTTATAATCGTTAAAAAATATACAATGACAATATGTTATGAAAATATTAATTTGTTGAAAAATTAACTCTTTTGAAGAAACCGTATATTTTAAGATATCAACTTTAAGTTGTCAAGTTGTAGTTAGTAAAGAGGTAATCGCAGACTTTTTCTTGATACTGAGGCTTCGACTTTTATTTATTTTTTACACAAGATGTGGTCACCTAATAAATCTCCATCCAATTAAAACGTCTTTTAGTGGCTAACTTATAAGAACATGGTTTATTCGATGGTAATTATTATCTTTACAAAAAGAAAAAGACCAAAAAACCGAAACCAGAAAACAAATAAATAAAAAGAAACCGAAATTGAAAAACAAATAAATAAAAAGAAACCGAAACCAAAAAACAAATAGAATAAAAGAAAGCGAAAATAAATATAAAAAAATAAAAATAAAAAAATAAAATGAAACCAGAATCGAAAAAATAATAAAAATAATCAGTTATAAGAAACCGAAACCGAAAACCTAATACATAAAACAAAATCGAAAATAAATAAATGAATAAAATTTAAGAAAGGTAACCGATAAACAAATAAATAAAAATAAACTGGAAATAAATAAATAAAAAGAAACCGAAAAAGAAATAAATAAAAAGAAGAGTAAATTGCATTTTTGGTCCCTAAGGTTTGGCTAAATTGCAGGTTTGGTCCCTAACGTTTCGAAAGTGCGACGGTAGTCCTCATTTTGAAGTTTTTGCTGCATGTTTGGTCCCTGATCAACATCAAATGACTAAATTACCCTCGCCTTCCTCTTTTTTTTATTTTCTTTTCAGCTTTCTTACATAAATGGTCCCTGTGTTGTGTCACGTTTTACAAATTTAGTCCCGATTTTTTCTATTCTTTTCGAAATTAATTTTTTTTTAAATTTTTTTTAGAAAAATGATTTTTTTTCGAAATTAATTTTTTTAGAAAAAATAATTTTTTTTTCTGAAACTTTTTTTAGAAAAATATTTTTATTTCGAAATTAATTTTTTAGAAAAATTATTTTTTTTTCGAAATTACTTTTTTTAAGAAAATTATTTTTTTTTGAATTTTTTTTTGGAAAAATTATTTTTTTTTGAATTTTTTTTTGGAAAAATTAATTTTTTTTCGAAATTATTTTTTTTTAGAAAAATTAATTTTTTTTTCAACTTTTTCAGAAAAATTAATTATTTTTTGTTTAGAAAAATATTTTTTTTTCGAAATTATTTTTTTTAGAAAAATTATTTTTTTTTCGAAATTAACTTTTTTAGAAAAATTATTTTTTTTTCGAAATTAATTTTTTTAGAAAAATTAATTTTTTTTCTTTTTTACAAAATAAATTAAAAAAAACGGGACTAAGTTTGTAAAACGTGGCACGACACAGGGACCATTTATGTAAGAAAGTTGAAAAGAAAATAGAAAAAGAAGAAGGCGAGGGTAATTTAGTCATTTGATGTTGATCAGGGACCAAACATGCAGCAAAAACTTCAAAATGAGGACCACCGTTGCACTTTCGAAACGTTAGGGACCAAAACTGCAATTTGGCCAAACCTTAGGGACCAAAAATGCAATTTACTCTAAAAAGAAAGCGAAAATAAGTGAAAATTAAAAAAAAAATCGAAACCGAACAACAAGTGAAAAGAAAAAGAAATAAAAAAACAAAAAAGCCTTTCAGAAAAAAGAAAAAATAAAAATTAATAATAATAAATAATTAAATAAAAACAATTAAAAGTTAATTATATAAATCATCCCTCGTTAGTTATTAATGCTTGTTTGGTCCCTATAGACTTAAAGAAGTAACGATGGACTTAAAAAGACTAACGCCCGTTTAGTCTCTATGAACTTAACAACCAAAACAAACCCTCATTTGGTCAAAGGAACAGTCAATGCAAAATGGAGACCCACATGGACGACCGATGTAATTTTTGAGAGTTAAGGATGAAATGCAACTGCATGCCAACCGATTTATGCAATTAACTCTATTTTTTTAGGAAAAATGTTCTTGATTTTTTAGATGTAGTTTTTATAATGATTATATTGGGTTATATTTTTATGAAATTGATAATTTATTTTTTGATTTAAAATTTGTATGCTTAGTAGTTGAGAATTAGAATTATGAGATTTTTTTATCTTGGAAATCGGTTTGTTTGCAAAAAGGTAGATTATGGTGGCCGAAAATAAATTTTGGCTGAGGTGATTGGAAATGACAATAACGTTAACAATAACAATATGGAGATGTTGGGCATTTTAGTCATTTTATTTTGGTTGGGAATGAAATTCGCACTCTTAAGTTTTTCAAATAGACGGTGCTTGTACTTTCGAAATGAAAGGAACGAAATATGCAATTTTTTCAAACAACAAAGATGATTTTTGCAGCTTACTCTAATAATAATAAAGGGTAGATTTTTCATTTCACCTTCCTAAAAATCCATATCACGGTTAAAGTAACAGAAATAATGGTCAAAGGACTAAACCCTTTACAAGTTAAAACTAGGGATGGAAACAAGCCGAGCCGAGCACGAGCCAGCCAGAGCTCCAGCTTGGCTCGTTTATATATATAAAGCTCGAGCTCGAGCTCGTTTCGAGCCTCATATTTTGAGCTCAAGCTCGGCTTGTGAAAAAATTTAAAAGCTCGAGCTCAGCTCGGATTCGACTAACTTATATAACGTGTTGAATGAAATAAATCTCGAAAGCTCGTTAATTGCACTAGGCTCGATCTCGTTTATTTTTTTTAAGCTCGTTTATACATGGTTATATGTATAGAAAATATNTATTTGTTTATGTAAGCATTTTTTTTTACTGAATTGGTTTGCGCATTTTTTTCATAATGTTTGAGCATTGGTTTTGTGTAATTTTTTAGGATACATAGAAGGATTGTAGGTTGGTCTTCTTTTCTGGCTATGTCTCATTGTTATTGTTGTTTATGTTAGAATTTTATTTGTTTTGTTGTTTAGATGTGGTGTATTTGTGGTGTTATGAAAGAGCAAGAAAAGTTATAAGATAAAATATCGTTTTTTTATTTTGATAAACACAAATTGGAAAATGCGCCATTTTAAACGACATATAATACCCCGCATAAGATTTATAATGGTCTACAATGTACGCCCAATTGTCGTACCGTGATGTGTGCATGTAGCCTTATAACATGACTATAATACGATTTCACCATACTTTTTTAGTATCTACGCAATTTTGTCGAAAGTGTATATATAAGTTGTCATGTTTCAACAATCTCAAAATTGGAATAATTTAATTTGAACGGATCACATGTTTGAAATAATAATGCATCAATTTATATGAAATACTATAAAGTAATTCTCCTAAATATTAATGTCAAATGAAATAATCATTTTTTTTCTTTTTTTTTGTTAGCAGTTATATTTTTTTAATTTTTCTTTTTAAGATAGTTACATTTTTTATTTTTCGTTGTTAAAAGTTACATTTTTTTCTTTCTTTTTTCAAATGGTTGCATTCATTTTATACTAACATATTTTTCTCTTTTTTTTTAAAAAAAGTTACATTTGGGTGCTTGTCATTATATCTCAAGTATAAAGGGTGTATTTTGTTGATCAAACTTTGGGGCTCATGTTTATTTCGGTTTGCCCAGTATTTATCTAATACATACACGACAGCATGGAAAGCAAAAAGGACAAAGCTGGACTGAATGTGTATGAAGTGAACATATTTTTTATTGATCAAATTGCTGACTAATATATGTTTCACCGCACACTTTATTTAGAAAACTTTCATTCTATATACTAATATTTATTTGCCCAAAGTGGGCTTGATGGGCCAGACTTGCATAGCGAGGCATTTGGAGAGCGAAATCCATTGATAAAACGGGCCAGGCATACAAATGTTGTGGACTGAAGGGAGCCCAAGTGAAAAGCCCAAAAAAATTATTTTTTAATATGCCCCCGTCAAGAGCTTTAGTATATATATAGAACTTTAGTTTATCAAATAAAGTCAATTCTTGCAAAATTACCATATCAACCGCGAGAATGAAAGTACTAAAAATCATCTACAAAGNCTCAAATTTTTACGGCGACGTGTCATCAAACAAAACCTCATTGAGCATATCATCCTCACCATTAGCCAATGTGAAAAAGTCAGCATCTTTAGCATCATCATTAGTAAAATCTCTCCTCTCAAGCTTTGCGTTAGCCGCAATAAAGATCAACTTTTGAGCTTTATCAATGCCATTATTCCTCAACTGACCCAATCTTGGAAAAGACCAATTCCATTTGAACCCACATGAAGTAGCATGAAGAAAGATCAACCTAACCGCAACTTTCCTCAACGAATTAAACTCAGTTAAATAAGTTTCCCAAACAAGCCTACTACTTTGTGGGTTGGCTATTTTCATTTTCCCCGTGATGGGATCTCTTTGTTTAAGCTGCACTGCTTGAGCGTAAACCGGATCCAATCCATCTGTTCGCCATTTCATAAGCTCCATTAATGCAATATGAGCTTCTTCACGTGACACAAGACGTGTTATAAGCTTATCGACATCTTTTTCTTGCTCTGATGTTAAGCATTTGAATGGTGGCAAATACTTCCCAGTTCTATCTCGTATCAAATAAAACGGATCAAGTATAAACGCAGCAGCCCATGCGGGATGATAGTTTGATCTAAACCTTCTTTCAAAGATCTTTTCTACATGAATCTCATTCATCTCATACTTTATACACCACTCCTTTATTTTCACTCTAAGTTCCTCCCAAAGCGGTAAACATTGCCCGATTCTTGGTCTTTCTTTCTCGATCTCACGAGCCATATCTTTAACTAACTTAATTAACGAATGAACCCCTTCGATTTCCCTCCAAAATTGAGGACTTTTAATGGTTTCCTCAACTTCCATAGACACAACCTTGTTACTCTCATCAAGTAAAACCAACTGCAACACTCTTGACGAACTGAACACATCTTCCACCATACTAAACACGACTTCATATTCAAACTCAAATTTAGGTACTTGAAACAACCGTGACCTACCTAATTCCTGAAACTGATACTTTAAAAAAGAATGCCTAATTTGCGAATTCATAATCACAAAGTTTGCAACTTTATAACAACCATCAACCACATTCTTAAAAACAGGCAACTCCTTAACAAAATCTTGAACTAATTTACTTACGCCACGATATTGACACGAAAGATTTACCATCCAATGATGTTGATTCTCAAGATTCTTCAAAGCTTTCATCTTGAACTTATCAGAAACAATCCCAACACATTTTTGCAAATTATTTCCACAAATTTCAGCTATTGTTTCCATCAAAACATCTTCAGCGTACTTCGGAAAAACATAGCCATTTGTAAACACACCGCGGCGAAAAACACTAGTCCCATTCGGTAAATTAACCGACAAATTCACCAAATTTCGATCATTTTCACCACCATCATTCCTAAACTTACAATGTCTCCATCCATTTGATGACATTTGAAAAAACATTGCATCACGAATACGAGCCTCGGACTCGTTTTTCGCGTTTAAGTACCTCGAATCAAGGCGTTCGCCCGCGAGTTCACGGCCCGTGATCACGGGCAACCCTACTTGACTCAAAAAAGCCTTAAACTTCACATGATTCAAACTCGAAAAAGAAACCGACCCACAATTTTCATACACCCAATCTGCTAACATATCAAAAGATGCATCAATTTGCGCTTTGGTCAGCTTTTGACCACCTAATGACGACTCAATTTTAGGCGACTTCAGTTTCTTAACACTATCTTCCAACATAGCTAATGCATTTAAATCATCTTTGCCACCTGACAGCTTTTGCTGCTGCTCCTGATGCTTGTAATGGAAATGATTGTACTGCTGGTTATGCGTAGAGTACACCCCGCTAGCTCCAACCGGGTCGGGTCGGGTCATGGAGAATTTCACGGGCTCGATCATTGTGATCGGGGCAACAGACTGAGCAGCCTTGCTCCTTTTCCGGTTGTTCGAAGCATGTGATGACGTCATCATTCCCGTTGGTGACATCGATGATGACGTCATCATGCTCGCACCAGATGGTGAGATGGATGAAATGGGTGTAGGGTTTTGGTTCGGGTTTGAATTCGGGTCGGATTTAAAGTTGGGACAAGTACCTCGTTTAAGATGTTCAGTTGCGGTTCTAGAAGGATTAGAAGCTGAAAAAACAGCACCACATAGACAACAACGTAGTTTAACTTGTTGACTTTGTTGTCGTACAACGTTGTTGTTGTTGTTGTTGTTGGAAGTATTATTGTTGTGTACGAGGATAGGTTCAAGATGAGACCAATACCATGCACCTTTACCTTTGATAGCTTTTGTACGAACCATCATTAACGCTTCATATCTTTTACTAACATTTTTGGCCGCCGTGTCATCGGTGGTTGCCACCGTTAGTGGCGGTGGTGGTGGTGACAGCTGGGGTTGTGGTGGTGTGGTGGTGGTGGTGGTGGTTGTCATGGTTTAGAATAAAGATTTCTTGATTTTAGTAAATATTGGTTAAATGATGAAAAAGATTTGTGAGTAAGTGTGAAATATGGGTTTTTAAATAAAGGGTGTGAGTTAAAATATGGTTATTTTAATTAGCATTGTTTTGGGTGGAGTGATGGTGGCTTGATGGAAGAAGTGGTGGTGGTGCATGGTGGTGATTGGTGAAAGGTAGAGTTATTTTTTGGCTTAATTTTATGGGTTGTTGGGAGGAGAGTTTGTTGTGTTTTGGAATTGAGAGAAGTGAAGTGAAGGAAAGTGGGAAGAGAGTGTGAGGGAGTCAATTAAGGGTTGTTTTTTGTTTTGTTTATATTTGTTTTGTGACACATTTTAATCAACTTTTTAATGTTTTGGAAATTTGGAGTATTTGATAGGAACTACCGAGCTATAATGAAATGGAATAGTGACATGTTTGTATAGGTATATTGTACGTATAAAAATGAAATCTTTTTTTAAAGCTCTGGGTACGGTAACGCATGTAACTGGTATGTGCTTAAACACATACCTTTTCTTGACCACATTAAGACCAAAAAGACCAAAAATCCGATCATAAATGCCAAATATATGTGTTTTTGTGCTTTTGTATATGCAGGTAACAAAATATGAGAAAACGACAAAAATCGAGCAAAAATAACCAAAAACGAGCACGAGATATGGAAAGAGTCAAAAGCCGGAACCGGGAATGCTATAAAGTCAAAAGAAGCTCACAAAGCCAAAAATGATCCTTGAAATTTGAAGATATGGCAATAATGGCCCCTGAAAGAAGTTTGATGAATTTTACAAGATTAGTCCCTGGAGTTTGAGAATTGACAAATTTAGTCCCTGAAAGTGTATATTTGAAGAATTTACAAGACAAGTCCTCCAAGTATTTAAAAGTTGACATAATCAGTCCTTGGAAGTATTTATGAAGTTTGGCAGAAGAAGTCCCTAAACTTTCAGAGTTTACACTTTGGTCCTTGAATTTTATCCTAAACTTAAACTAAACTAAACCTAAATTACAACAAACCATAACCAGGCCCTTTTCTTATTATAACCAAATCCAATCCACATTCAAGCCCAACCACAACAAGCCCATCACCCATTTACCTTATACCCGGTCCATTTCTAACCCAGCCAAAAATCAATAAACAATAAAAAATATCAACCCGCCCTTTTTTTACCTTTACTGTACACCTTTCTTCCCCAATTTAACCTCGTCCAAATCCAATGAACCTAGTACTAGAATCTTTCTGGAATGCTCAGAAATAGCAACACTTATCCTCTTATGTGGCAGAATGGAGAAATTTGATTGGTTGGAATGAGCTAGAAATTTATCCAAGGTTCCTGAATCAAAATAAGGTCGATTATGTCGGTGGGATTTGATTGTGTGGCTGCAAATTACCTTCTTGAAGCTTCATAGATGAACCAGAGATTTCTTCCAGGGCCTATAAATAGAGTCCCCTGCACCATGGTTAGAGGGTAGTAGTTTAGTGTAGTTTTAGTGTAGTATCTAGGGTAAAAATTATGGGTAAATTTAGAGTAAAAGTTATGTTCCTGGTTTAAGTTTACTGTAATGCTTCTTTTGAAATAGTGTAATTTCCTTTAAAGTTTAATAAAATTACTTGTTTTGTTCTTATTAATCCATTTTTTTTGCAAGCTTCCTTTTTAGTGTAATCTAGTAAAAAAAAGCTCTTCATTTTTTGTTTTAAAAGTTCTTTAAAAAGCTTCTCAATAGATTAAGTAAGTTTTACTTTGTTTTACATAATAATAATAATAATAATAATAATAATAATAATAATAATAATAATAATAATAATAATAATAATAATAATAATAATAATAATAATAATAATAATAATAATAATAATAATAATAATAATAATAAGCAGTAAGGTGGTACAAGCTGTTATAAGCTTTCAACTCCATTCTCATAAGCTCATGAAAGCTGTTTCATAGCTCTTGTGAGTTTATGTCAGTTTCCTTAGTTCAATTTCCTTTGCCTAGCAGAACCATAAAGTAAGTTTTCCTCCAGTGCACTAGTTCTAATTTATGCTTTATATAGAATAATCTTGCTTAGAGTAACCTGTTTTAGTTGTTTAATAGCCTAATTTGTGCTTTTACAAATTCTAGTTAAGTTTTGGTGTGTTACTGTCTAGCTAGCCTTAATCTGCACATTGAGTTCTAGTTGTTCTTAGTGAGATTTTACTGTTCAATTGTCCTTAAATACAGTAGGGTAATTCAGTAGGATTAGTAGATTGGCTAATTTAAACCTTAAAGTTAAAAACTTAGTGCAACTACTAGTATTAAGGGGTGTTTGGTTTAAGCTTGAGCTGTGTGCTCCAGTAGCTTGTAGGTGATAAGTTTGGTCCAGGTAGCTTACCTTAGGCATAATTAGGATAAATAAGTCATAAAACTTATAGCTCATTTCATAAAAAGTCTAAAATCAACCTTAGCTGTATTTCAGTGTGCATCAAGGAGTATAAATAGCTGAATTTTTGAAACTGGGTAGAGAATAGTTACATTTAGGCTAGTTTAACATCAAAGTAGCTTAATATATCACATAGGTCTAGATTCAATCAGTAGAAACTCACTTTGGTCAACTTTAGTGTGCAACCAAAAAGTCAAAGTTAAGGTGGAACCTGGTTCATAGGCATCTGATCTTGGGGTCATTTAGACTAGCTATAGGTGATTAGATTTAGGGCTTTTTGCATTTTTGTGTTGTCTCCTGGGTGATCTTGCTTTTGCCCCCTTAATTTCCAAAAAATTAGCTTATTTGAGTGCTTAAATTTAAGCTAGAAGTAGGATGGTTGGGCTGTTTTGTTGTGCAATTTGCTCATTGATTATCTAGCTTACGGCCTAGGCTTATTTAAGTTTTCTTAGTTGAATTGAGTTTTTCCTAGTATATTACACCTTCCCTAAGCTTTTGGTGCAATTTGGTGTAGAAGTGCGTATTCTAAGTGCTTATTTGAACTGCTTATTAGCCCAAACAGCTTATTAGGGTTCAGATTTTAGTTAATTTTATATTTTCTAAGTTTTTAATAATATTTTAGATTTTCCTGAACAATTTCATAATTTTCCTAAGTCATTTAGTATTTATAATAATTAAAAATAGTTTTTTAAGTATTTTAAATCCTTTTTAATTAATAATAATTCATAAAAAATCCAAAAAATATTTTTCAGTTTTAAAATTACTATTAGGTTACCTTAGAATTTTAAAATTTAAATTTTTACTTTTCTAGCCTAATTCATATTAAATAGTATTTTAGTATAATTCAAATAGTTTAAAATAGTTTTTAATTAATAATAATTAAATAAAAAGTCAAAAAAATATTTTTCTTTTTCCTAAAATTTTATTTTGTCATTTAGAACGTAGAAAAATCATTTTGACACCCGTAGGATCATTAATGCCTTAAATTCACTTTTTATTTTGCGCGTTTACGTTTATTTTACGTTTTAGTTACGTTTTTAGGTTTTAATTACGTGTTAGGCTTACGTGCTTTCTTATTTGTGAAATTTTATTTCTCGTAGTATAATTGTAGCTTAGGGTTCCCCATAAACCCCTCACATTCACTTCACGATTCACGATCACGAACTCACGAACTCCATTCAGCCTTTGTTGGGAAATACGACACGGGGATAAATATTTACCCGTGCTATCCTCGGAGATACTTATACTACTATATATACTATATATATTGTGTGTATCAAAATCAGTAACGCAGAGGTTGCGTCAAACACAGGTGACACGGTGTCAAGCCGGCGCTACTACACTGACCTGCCTGCACCAAGGCGCAAGTGAGTCTCGTAGCTTGAGTCAAACAAATTTTCCTTTTTTTTCGATTTAAATGGGTGTTGATTGTATGTGTTTTGACATTATGTGTTTTTACTCTTTGAGTTTTGATAGTCGACAAGGAAAATAACACACACGCATATATTATGCATTGCATCACTGGGAAAGGATTGTTTATTGTATTACTGGGTCTATGATGTTTGTCTTCAAGATCAGTATCATTTTTGTGATAATCGATAGCAAATGTATTGGCCTGGTTTTTGTTCTATATGGAGGGTTCTCATTTCTTTTAACCCTTTCATATATATATATATATATATATATATATATATATATATATATATATATATATATATATATATATATATATATATATATATATATATATATATATATATATATATATATTCTTCAACCCCTTTAATACATATCACGTCGTCCTTACTATCACCTTGTTGTGATTGTTTCAGTAATAGCTCATGACAATAACAACATTTTTTTCGTTTCTTAGACTTCTCCTTGACTTACGGACTTCTACTCTATCTAGTGGAATGTCTCTAGGTAGGTCCCTCCAGCTCTGGTTGGACCATGGGATTATACCTAGCCTTATCACCTCATATCTTCTATCATGGGCTTGTGGTCTAGTGATAAAGGCCTAAGTAGTTAAGCAAGCCCAAGTGAGAGTAGTACCGGTTTGGGTGACCGACCGAGAAGTCCTCACTTGGGAACCACAAGCTCTAATGATATCAGGCAAATCAGGAATAGGAGTAGGGTTATCCCCTAAGGAGAGGCTCGCGGTTGGTATCTCTGCCCGAGGATGCGACACTAACTCGAGCCAACAACTAACAACTAACCCGCCGTTCAAAAAAAAATCACCTTATATCTTCTTTTACATCATAGTGATTTTGGTTGAAATGGTATAGATCGTAGCCATAAAATCATTTGAAAATTCAATCAAAGTGTTTATATGAGATCATGTTTGATAATACTGTGAAAGATTTCATTTTACGTCCCTTTACACATGTGCATATATGTATAACGTTTTGCACACGAAGAGAAGAGTTTGCACGTCTGAGATGATAAACCATAAACAGACAAGACTTCACGGACAAGGTTACGTATCTAATTAACGGATTTATCAACTTTGGAATTAAAGAGCAGATTGTTAATTAACTTGAAGTTATTATCTGTCTATGTACAAGTCTATAAAAAGTTTTCTCTTGTATTTTCAATCAAACATTGGGATCTGGGCCATTTCATGAGAAAAAGAATTTTTATTTTTCATAATTATTTTATATCACTTTTTAATCACATTTTATCCTCCTCAAAACAGTATATCCATGATGTTTTTTATATCCACTGATTAAAAGATATTTTCGAAATGCTAATAGGGAGAAAACGAATTTGCATGAAACTTTTGGAACATTTTTGAATGCTCCTTCTCAAATACAACAAGTTTTTGAGAATTTAGAACAGTTTATAGTTGGAGGGAGGAGTCTTCTTGAGCAGAATTTTGAAAGATTTAAAAAATGGTTTGTAAAATTTTGAATAAATTTTGCTCAAGGTTTAAGAAGGTTTGATTAAGAAGAGTTGGAAAAGTAGTTTGAGAATTCTTCTTATCTTTTTTAAATACCTGAGAAAAGTGATTTTTTTTGCTGTTAGGATAAGTGCACTGAATAGATAATGTTCATTTGGTGTAACACTTTCCTTTATTTAAAGTCCGAGTTGTGCACTGTAATGTGTACACAAATCATAGAAAATTTAGAGATGACATGCTTTGTAAACATTTTTGTATGTGAACTCTCGTTCAAGCATATTTACATTTTCGTATAATTGTTTAATGACCTTTCTAAAAACGTAAATAATATCAATTATACGAAATAATATCTTTTATATGAAAGACATGTCGTAAAAGAGTATTTTGGATTTTTAATTTTCAAGTGTTTATTTTTAGTTTCTCAGAATATGACAATATGCATCAGATCATCATATAATAAATTAACAACTCTAATTTATCAACTAATCATAAATCATCATATTCTAGTCATAATTACTATCATTATGCATCAAACAAGCATATCTATTAACATAACTAACAACAGCAACAGTAGCAGCCAGCAGCAGCAACAGCAACAGCAGCAACAACAACAGCAACAACAACAGCAACAACAGCAACAACAGCAACAACAATAACAACAACAACAACAACAGAAAAACGTGTTTTAATTAAATCTGAACTCTTTTAAGCAAACAAAAAACATCGGATAGGTTGAAAACAACCCACATGATTTTAAAGTCTCATCTAGGGTTTCACAAAAACACTTAAAACAAAGATCTGACATACACATGATAATTAAAAGGTATATAAGCGCCTCTGATACCATTTATGGAAAATAGCTGGTTAAACAACAACGTATTTTTAAAATATTATGCTTTGCTGATTAAAGACTTTAGCATATCTATCAGATAGATCGCGCAATGATAGACTTATATTTAAATACACAAGTTCACGAAAAGATGCTTTCTTTTTTCCCATTGAACCATATACAACCATACCTAATTAATCATGCAATAAAACAGTAAACACATACCATATGTGATCCAACAAACATGAACAATGATCTTCTCTCCTCCTACTTTTCACACCTCATGAATAAGCTCAGAAACACCGGATGACAAACTCTGGTCCACAAAACGAGATCAATCCAACTAGTATCCACACTAGCACTCAAACCCGATAGATGATAAGAGGTTTTATATTTGTAATTTTCTTCCTGAATCTAGTTCATTTAATTTATATTATACTACTTATGTAACTTATCCAATAAGTTAAAGATAAATACTAAATATAAACAAGATAATTATTAAATTTAAATAGGAGATAAACTCCTTATTTAAATAATATAATCACTTTATTTAATTGATAATTATCTTGTCAAACAAGATAAATATCAATTTCCCTTTTATCTCAAAATAACCCGCCGAAAACCACACAATGTGGTCAATCATGGGCTCATAATGGGCTCACCGGGCTTCTTTGTTTAGTTCAACCTAATTGCTAATTAAGTTAATTACATGAATAACCCATTTAATATTCTCTTATAATTAACTCTAATATATATGTATAATACGTATATATTATACAGGGTTCTCGCGCTATATGTGTGTGACCCTTAGGTCTCATCGGTGGTTTTTTTTTTTTTTTTTTTTTTTTTTTTTTTTTTTTTTTTTTTTTTTTTTTTTTTTTTTTTTTTTTTTTTTTTTNCTTAAAATTCGGGCATCAAAATTGCTTAAAAGTCGGACAAAATCGTTTAAAAATTGGTGAACAAATCGATTAATCGGACAAAATTAGTCAAAGATCGCTTAAAAATGGTCAACAAACCAAGCAATATCTATGTTTGACTTTGAACTTTAAATAATTATGTATTATGATTATATTTGAACACTTGAAATATTTGAACTTTAATGCATTATGCTTATCTTATACATATAATATAATATAATATCTAAAATTACAATTTTGTGCATAAAAATTTCAATCCGATTAATCCCCGCCTAACCGATTAATCGTTAGGCCCTACCCGTCTGCCTCACTAGCGCCTAGCGATTTTTACAACCTTGATTATTATTATTATTATTATTATTATTATTATTATTATTATTATTATTATTATTATTATTATTATTATTATTATTATTATTATTATTATTATTATTATTATTATTATTATTATTATTTTGTATTATAATTTTATTTTAATGAATGAATTTTAGTTTATTTGAAAAAATGAAAAAGAAAATAAAATTGGAAGTAGTGGGGCTCAAATGAAGAGTTTGTTTTGTTTTATAATAGAGATGATATTTTGAAGTGGTAGTGTTAATGTGATATGACACTACCCAAATGAAGAGCTTAAGCTTGTCATGACACCTATTACCCAATAGTGGGTAATGCGTTATTACACAATAAATTGAAGGGAGTGGTTTCCTTACCCTTTTCCTTTTCTTAGCATTCCTTTTGCCTTTATCTTTTTCATTCTCTATTGGTTGACTCTAATGCAATCACCCATTACCCAATAGTGGGTAATGCGTTATTACACAATAAATTGAAGGGAGTGGTTTCCTTACCCTTTTCCTTTTCTTAGCATTCCTTTTGCCTTTATCTTTTTCATTCTCTATTTTGAACCAAGCGCACCGTAAGTGTTGCATGATGAAAAGTTAAATCCGGAAAGAAATTGTACTACCCCCTCCGTCTCAAAATAATGGTCCATATTTCCTTATTAGAATGTCTCAAATTAATTGTCCAGTTTCATATTAAGTAATAAAAAGTTATTAAAGTGAAAGAATATTCTATTTGAGTTGTTAAAAACTGTATTGGCCTCACTTTTATTAAAGTGTGGGATTTTTGTCTACTGACAATAATTTTACAACGGAAAGAGTAATTTTCTTGGAAACTACTCGTATGAAAAAACAATTAATTGTTGTACGATGGAAACGTTACCAAAAATAAGAATTTTTTTTATTATTTTTTTTACTGGCCCCGTTTTGTACACGAAATTGAAAAAAAAAAAAAAATTTAACACTATATTTGAGGGTGCATATATTTTTTGTGTGCTCGGGAATCTTTCGACCATGGAATTCTTCACATGAGAAATTTTCATCTCTGTGAAATTTGGTATTAAAGAAACCATTCTAATATTTATATGAAAACAATACAAACTACTGTAATGCAACATATGTTTTATTAAATGTCCTCTCGAATTATATATCTACATTTAGTGTATCATTACACACTCCAGCGCTATTCCTGCTTGTCGTCCAAAAGGTGCCACTATTCTGGCTCCATTAACCCAAACCCCCCGGCCGCCACTTACCAAGCTAAATAATTGGAGCTTCGCGAATCATGTTTGTGTAGTTAGTTATTTTTTAAAGTAGCTACTTGAGCGTCCCAAACAGTTCAAATTTGAATTTTTTTAATCCCAACCCTATAAATATTATCCCCATTTAACAATTTTTCACACACATTTCTTTAATTCTCTCTATCAAATAACACATGCATTCTCTTTACCAAGAATGAATCTGAATGGTGATGATGATAACTTTTTCGATGTCAATGATGAAACTGGCATTTTATTTTTAACGCAAGCTTATCAGTATCACTAATCATTGTAACAACAAGAAGCTCCGAGTTCACGTACGCGTACTCCGATATACCGTAAACGTGATGTTGTTGAAGAACGTTTATTGGTCGACTACTTTGGTGATAATCCAAAATATCCAAAGTCCTATTTTAGACGTCGATATCGTATGTGCAAGAAATTATTTTTAGAGATAGTCAAAGGTATTGAAACTTATACTTACGATCCTCTTTCTCAGCATTTTGAATTCTGTAAAGTCTGTCCCGATACTACAGGTCAAATGAGTATTAGTGTTATTATGAAATGCAATTCCGTCATATGCCAATTGGCATACGGCACAACACCTGATGCATTTGATGAATATTTACAAATGGGTAAACACTGTGCATACGATTGTCTAAATTTTTTTTTACTATCTGTGTTATTGATTTATTCATGCTTGATTTTTTAAGGAGACCTGACTTTAATGACATTCAAATTTTATATGCAACACATAAGAGGGTTATAGGTTTTTGGAAATGATTGGAGGCATTGAATTTATGTATTGGGAATGAACTAACTATCTGAAAGCATGGTACGAGCATTGCAGAAGGGGTGATAAAAAACTATCCAACTATAATACTTGAAGTTGTTGCCACTTACGATTTATGGATTGGCATGCATTTTTTAGGGTAGCAAGTGCGACTAACGACCTTAATATTTTAAATAATTCTCCGTTATTCGAATACCATTTACCAACAGTGAGCAACTTTTATCAAATCATTTACGGTGGCACGAAGAGAAACAGACACTTTAAAAGGCGATAAGAAGGTGCACAAAAGGATTTTGAACGAGCTTTTGGTGTCCTCCAAGAACGTTGGAAAATTATTCAACAATCGGCGCGTTCTTGGACTCTAAATGTTTAGTTTAATAATAGGCTAGTCTTACGGGTGCCCTCGGGTCACAGATTAATGTAATTACAAAAGGAAAGTTTGAGTATATTTAATTAAAAATCAAATTTAATTATAATAGTTTAGGTTTAATTAATTTGCATTAACTATAATTTGTAGGAGGAAGATCCTCTCAAGTTACTTGAGTCAAGTTGTGTAATTATGAGCCATTGGATTTGATCCAATGGTTGAAATCAAAAGAAGTTCTTTTGATTTCAACCAATTGGATCAAATCCAATGGCTCGTAATTACACAACTTGACTCAAGTTGTATACACAACTTGAGAGGATCTTAGTCCTAATTTGTAATAAAAAAAAAAAAAAAAAAAAAAAAAAAAAAAAAAATGCTTGAGTCTAATAAATATAGAAATTATTAATGCCTTCAAAGCACCTCGTTAGATAATCTCTTTAATAATTGTCATGAAAATGAGATGCATACCAATCTTATCTTCTAGCGAGGGATTGGGTGAGTAATAATATTGAATTTGACTAAAAAAAAAAAAGGAATTAGGTACCTAAAATCCTCTC
>LBNU01032160.1:16569-30311 GCA_014162995.1 Artemisia annua | reverse complement strand
GCTCGAAACGAGCTCGAGCCCGAGCTCGAGCTTTATATATATAAACGAGCCGAGCTCGAGCTCTGGCGAGCTCGGGCTCGGCTCGGCTCGTTTCCACCCCTAATTTCAAGACATATACAATAAAGATAAATCGTGTAACAAAATTATAAGAACACATGAATAACATTTAAATGCAAGGCCACCGTTTTACATTTACATGATTTACATCATTGACTACCATTGAAAGATCTCGTTTCTTGATTATCAACAAGAATGGCGTTAGCCGCCGCGTTGCGGGCGGGCCTGTTTTTTTCCGTTATGTTTATTTTTATTTATTTATTTTATTTTATTATTATTTTTTGCCAGGCCGATTTTGTAGAAATAAGGCAGAATAGAAGCAATTAGAAAAAAAAAACGTCACATTGTCTGATCTTTGTACATTTTCAGAAGCATACTCTATTGTGTGTCGGCCAACTAATTGAAAGTTTATTGATAAGTATAGCGACACACCTAGAAGTTTCCAGAGAACGACACATACAAAACCTGTTGCTGTTATTGTTGTCGGTGAGGTCTTTCAACGGATTTATAAGTTAGGCGTACCAGTACAAAACAAAAGCAACGGTCTTATAAAAAAAATACGATCTTCCTGGGTTGTTAAATGCTATTTTGTGACACATAGATCGCATGCTTCATTAGATTTATGTCGCACAAAATAGTACCTAACAGCTCAGGAAGATTGTATATTTTTTATTGAACGCCTCTGGCTCCCTATTGTCTCCTCCACCATCTTGGAAAGCAAACATAGAATGCAGAGATAACGAAAAATTATAAGATGAAGCTGAAGAAGGTGGTAACAGTTCGATTAATAAAAATACTGAATGTCAAACATGGCCTACCCATACCTGTTTATTCTAATCGCTAGCAACAGTTGCTTCTCTTGACCAACCATGAACTGGACATTACTCATCAATTCTTATTCTTCTGATATTCATCCTCACTGCAGACAAATAATGCTACAATTTTGTGATCCGAACAGACAAAAAAAATAAAGACATTAACTTTTTTTTTNTTTTTTTTTAAGCCTAAATAACAATTCCTACTTACATTTTTTTCTCTCTATATAAGATAGAAGAATATACTAATAACAGATATTTGAACATTTATATTGCATACCGTTTCCTCATCGACATTCCTTGGTAACCTAAGTGCTCACGTCGTGGTTGTAATGTTTGACATGTTTATGATCCTTATCGACATAACTATACATGAAGCCATTACTGTGACTTTGTCCGTATGACCTGTACTGACAAAAAAAGTGACGGTTCTTAGAAGATTTTATACCTGGTTGTTCGTTCAAGTAAGCTGTTGACTGTTTAAAAGTTTATACATGGCCGTTTTATGTATTCGTTTAGCACGTACCCATAAACTGTTTGTGCTAGCATGTGCTGAGCAACGATGACAAGTTGTTCCAGTTCCGTGGACGCATTTGTTTCAATTCCGTGGCCATTTCATTTCAGACTGTAAGTGTCCTGTGATTCATATTTGGTTCAGAAGTTTTTCATTGGTGCTGGCAAAATAAACAGCGGAAAACGGAACAGTTTTTTGTATGTATACCTCAGTATATCTTTTAACGGGCCTCAAATTTTGACGCCAGTGACATTTCTGCGTGGGTATTCATTATTGTTCACTCGCCACCTGTTTGCAACGCGCACCCTGCAAAACGCGTAGATAAGATACTGTTAACGCAAAAGTTCACGTCAAGGAAAAATCTATTGTTGCAATCTATAAATTAAACCATGGCAGAGTATAGACGTAAACAATAGGGAGTGAAAATACCACTATTTGGCGCAGGGTTTGTAGGTTTAAGAAGGTCACCCTGCCACGCAAAAAACGCCATGGCTTATATAAACACTAATAAAGTTTGGCATGACATATCTTTTTACTATTAGGCAACTATGTTTTGGTTCAGTTCTATAGCAACTCTTTGTGCTCAAACTTTTTTATCCTGAAAGTGATTCCTAATTGCGCCATTGATATTCGTTTAGATGTTCTGGATGAATTCTTTCTTAATCAAGAGGAATACGTACACATTATTGTTTAGAAAAGATACCTATCATTTCATGTAGGACCGTTACTAATTTAGAATTGTGGTGCTTTGATCAATGCATAAAATTTGCGTTTTCAAGCATTACCAAACGTGTCGATTTTTTTTTATACATCACAGATCAGTTCTAACATGGGTCTTGCAAAGATGGCGCATGAAAAAAAATATGTGTTTTAACTCATTATCAAAGATAAGCAGCTTGGTTGCTGCTAATAGATGTTTGTAATATTTTACTAAAGTTGCTTCTAAAGGGACTATTTTGGGCTTACTTACTAAGATTGCAAGTTATAGGGTCGTGTTTGGAATTGCTTACTAACGCTGCTTATAAGGGCTGTTTAGAGAAAAACTATCAGAACTACTACCAATATATAAAAAAATAATTACGTCTATTTATCCCAAGAACTTTGGTCATGCCACATGTTAAGATAGTAGCATGTATGTCATCTTATGCTAATGCAGATATGGATAGTCCTTTTTAGTGAAGCCATACCTCTGATTGTTGTCGCCATTTTTTTCCTGGTAATTTTGCAACAACGGCTGAGTATCTGTCAAATATCATACGAAGTTTTGTTAACATAATTGACGCAATTTGCATATAAATTAAAGTAGACAAAAATCATGTGGTTAAAAACAAAACGGGTCAAGCAGGTTATGAAAAGGCCAAAGTGTATTATAAATGCACACTCAGAAAGCATCTGTTGTATAGGTTATGTTATTACCTGGTATCCTGAGGTGTAACGAAAACCCGGTAGGAGACTTGCGCCACAACAAAATGCACAATCGTATCTAAGCGGATTTCACGGCTGACAGCATCAGATTGTAACACTAATTTTGTTTATGACGAAACCTGTTCAATGAAAGCATGTTACATCGTAGCAAAAGCAATACCACCACCTTCGGCAATAATGCTGGAAACATAAATGATACGAATATTGTATAGCATACTATAGAACACAATGTAACATATCTGAAATATGCAACATACCTGTTGAAGACTCCTTTAGCGAGTCCTTATGAACTTCAAACCATTATCTCTGTAAGCCTCAAATATTTGCTCCATATAACCCTAAAACTCTAAAAGATACAAAAAAATGTAATATCGGAACATGAAATCAAGGATGAAGTGGGTGAAGTGACAGAAGATTGTATAACATCAATCAACCTTCATTCATCAATGAACATGAAGTTTGTATAGCATACTATTGTTCCACCTGCTGAACATATGGCTGCATCTAAAACAAAATGGAGTTAACCAAAATCATGAAGCAAACACGTGCATATTGCAAAACAAAATTCATAATACAAAAAGCAAGATTTATACTTTGCAACTCAGTTGACTTCTCTTAGCGGCTTATTGATTCCTAGTCAGCCTTCGTAGTATCTATTAGTAACAGCAAATCATTAAATGACCATAAAATACTTAACAAAGATCGCAAGAAAAAAATAAGTCACTTAGCTAACTTTCGATCAATAGCAATCTGCAATCAAATAAGCTGTTCGGGAGGTAAAAAGAATATATAAGCAATCTCAAACACCCTCTCGGCATACAATATAATTCCCAAGTCATGTCTTACACTATTCCTTTAGTTCAAATTCACTTAAGACCACATACTAATCTTAAAAACCATCTCACTACTCAGCTCCCTTAGTCATATGACAAATAAAATTTTTCATCTTTTTTAAGAGAAGTAGTACCATGTTACTGTAAAAGGATTATTAAAACCATATCATTCAAAAAATCGTAAGTGATTCTGCTCACTTTCGAAACCCCAACTTTAGGCCAAAAACAACCTGCAATATGAAAAAAAGAAAATATATACAGTCAATCACATCTTAAACCAAAATAAAAATAAAACCCATTTAACTAAACTCTTAATCTACATCCAACATAAAAGATTATAAACAATTCTTTTTCTTTCTTTAATAACTTGCATAATAGTAAAGAATTTTGGATATTAGGGATAGTATTTTTCAAAACTGATTTTGATGAAAGTGTTTTCAAGATTTGGGTTTGCAACAATATTCAGAGAAAAGAAAAAACCATGTTAAGGTTGTTAAACAAAATCTGAAAATAAAAAAATTGCCTAAACGTGTAACCAAATCTAAACTTCATATTTTAAGGTTAATTAACTTAGTTGATCAAGTCCTCATTCTAATCTTGAAATTGAACACCATGGGCCTCATAGATCTTCCGCTAATTTGTAGACCTTTATTATTATTATTATTATTATTATTATTATTATTATTATTATTATTATTATTATTATTATTATTATTATTATTATTATTATTATTATTATTATTATTATTATTATTATTATTATTATTATTATTATTATTATTATTATTTATCTAGATTGTGTGTATTTTAGAGAGAATAAATGGTTTATGATTTTTTGGATAAGGCAGAATGGGAGAATGGAAGGTTCAGGAAATTTGTGGAAATAAACCAATCTTCCCAGCGATAGGGCAAAAGTTAGCGACACAAAAGGGCTAAAGAAAGCAGTTTGGGCAAAAAAAAAAAAAGGCTAAGAACTGGGCCTGATTTTTTTGCGGGAATACAGTCCCCAAAACGGCGTCGTGTGAACGTGTTTTAATATATACTTATAATATTTATCACTGTCGCTGATTACAACTTTGGTCTTTAATATTTGAAATCAAAACATAATTTCTTGATCGCAATTTTTTTTCTTTTTCTTTTGAAGGGTTACATAAGTAAAATTGTTAAAACCAAAGAAATTAAATACAATGGAATGTAGCTGATGTATCACATTAATCTTAAACACACATGCTTGATAAACTAAACAAACCAAATAAAGCCTTTAACATGCCAAAGACACAACTACTCTCTAGCTATACATTACAAATAGAACGATAAATATTATGCATAACTAAAGAAAATATACACATTACTTAGAATCAATTAATGTAGACGTTTCATCATAAACATTATCCACTTCCGCATCATCATCACTCCCCTGAAGATCAAGCAAAATACTTTTCCCATAATCCATTCTATCTTCATTACTATCATCAAACTTTGAAGGGAGATCAAAAAGGTTTGGAGAGATGAATCCAGATTTACAAAGTCTTAGTGTTTCCATCATCACCCACTAGCACAAGCTTCCAATTTTTTATGAGAAAGAATATTGATGTCATCTGAAAAACCATTGCCTCTTTTTCTCTATGACAAAGTACTATATTTGTTGCAACCAGATGTCGTTGGCACATTAGTATCAACATGTTTTGTCATATTAGGAGAGACACTCAGCCCGTTAGTCGGTTGCACTGCTATAGGACGATAAGCAAATTTCAACTTCAAAGAAATCTATGTAGAATTTTTATTACCATTCTTGCCACCTGATTTCTTCTTTGTTATTACAATAAAACCTTTGTTATCAATACCCGAAATATGATCCTTACCTTTAACAATTCCATTCACCATAGGTTTAGGAGCAGATTTGGGACATTCCTCAAGCGAGTGACCGTATATCAAACATGTACCACAATGAGGGGGTTTCAACTCGTATTCAATACGAATCGTCTCTTTCGTATACCCACTACCGTCAAGCTTAGGAACAACAATCACCAAATTTTCTCTATACTCATTACATGCATTAATCTCTATTAAGGCTCTTGCATAGCTACTCAGCTCCCATGAATCTAAACGTATGTTATTCGTATACTAGTCTAACATCCTAGGAGTACCAATTTCCATGGACATCAAGCTTAATCCATCAGAAGTATATGCAGCCAATGGCACGTTATGAAACTTCACCCAAACTGGAACTCAAGACAATTCTTCTTTTAAGAGGCTCATAGAGGGCGACCATTAAGAAAAATGGGAATTCCACGTATCATCCATGACCATCTCGAAGAATAGATTCAGCACCCTGAATCGATGAGAACTTCAAAAAGAAAAAAACCATTCTTGTTCAGAGTTACCTTCACAAAACCATATTTTTCCCAATTATTGCGAACGACCCATTAAACAACGGGAAAACCCATCTTTTTACTGATAAAGTATCCGTATTGCGAGTTCTTTAATCTATCATTAACCTCATGAACCGACATTATAAATAAATCAAAGTCATAGTCAGCGTTATTAGGCCCACAAGCTTTAAATTTTCAAAATTTAGCCTTATCCACGTTAACCGAGGGGCTTAGCTTAGTAGCATATGTTATTGGGACTTGATTAGTAGATAAACTACTAGTCTTATTACCCACATTTGTATTATGATCGGCAGCAACAAAGGTGGCCTCAACATTAGAATCACCATGCACATGTATAGAACCATCAACTATTACCTGCTCAACATTAGTATCCCTTACAGGTTGTGTTATAGACTCGATCTGTTCATCAGAATTATGAACGTTTTCACATGTAGAAGCACCACACCATCATCATTCGCCCCAAGTGAAGCATTAACAGTCGATTCCATGGCCTCATTAGTCATNAGCGTTTTTATCTCTCTCTCTCCTCTCTCTCTCTCTCTCTCTCTCGTAACCTCCCCCCCCACCAATGAACAACCCAGATCAGAGACCCTCAAAACAACTCCAAAAGCATGATTCAGAACCAGTGTCCACATAATAGACCTACAAAAAATCCAAGCGATTAGGGTTTACACCCAAAACCACCAACAACCCTCAAACCGACTAAGAACAGAATAGCAAATCAATTAGGGTTTACACCCAAAACCACGTCAGTTTAGGGTTTAGATCACGAACCATAAATAGCAAATCAATTAATAAACCAGATCGAGCACAGTAATAAAACCAGATAAGCAATTAAGAACCGAAAACCAATTGATAACTTGAATATAAACTGACAAGACAAAACCCTAACCAAAGAAACCCCATTCGTTCCCAAAGAAATTGAAACCGACTAGAATAGATTCAGTAAGGTAATGTTTAATCAATTTTAATGATATGTAAGGCCAACGTTTGATGATTTAGGAGTGTAAAACTGAAACGATTGATCAGTTTTTGGTGTGTTGGTGTGTCTCTAAAATAGCTAAACCGACAGAGAATACTTGTCTCTTGATTGCAATTTAAATTTAGTCCTTTGATTTTTAACAAGGATTTATTGCTTTCACATTATGACAGGAATATATTGATATTGTAAGTGAATTATTAGTTAATTTGTATCTAAGTTTTATAGTATAATGATGAAAGTTAATACTGAAATGATTTATATATACCATATAAGTTCAAGTTTATATTGAAAATTTTATTAAAGTTAAAGTATAAGGCTACTCGCAGCAATATCATCACTTGAGCTTCCATCTTAGTGTCACATCAGTTTTCTCTCTGCTTTCATAGCCTTTCACTTTTCACTCTTAATAACTCTCACCACTTCATCTTTCAACCCATTTTTATTTTATTAAAATATATCATAAAAGTTTATTTGTCACTAGTCTTTTGAACAACCCTTATTTGCCACTAAAATACAAAATAAATGTATATTTGCCATTAAAGTTTTCTACATGTGTATTTATGGTACTTAGGGGTTGTTTACTTTTGATTTGACCCACTTACCATTTAATATTATTACTTTTTTAAGTGGAGCCCATCAAAATCCTTTATTTGGTCTATATACACAAAGGATGAAAATTGACATCCTCCCAATAAGAGGCTTGGAGAGACGTGAGACCCATATGAATTCTTAGCTAAGGATAAAAAGAAACACCCCCTTAGTGACTTAACATTAATAATATTCGTTAGGTTAGAATAATATTCCGTTAAGTCATTAGCTCCTACGTATCTAAAGTTGTAATTGAACATTTTACCTCATTTTCTTTCTATCATACATCCTACACAAATACTTTCATTAAATTTATATTTAAAGTGATAACAAATGACATATTTGCATCTCTTTTCTCGCTAATAAATAAAGAAACAAAATATATAAAACTTTTATTAGTACTGAAGTTACATCTCCCGTGATTAAGAGTTTTCCTTTAAATAATTAATTATGAAATTATAATACAAACATAAATAAAATATGACGCTTTTTACATAGTTCACTAGCGACACTAGGGTTTATAAAAATATATTCATAAGCTTATATGAAACAAATATGAGGGCTTACAATTTAAGATAATTTTTTTTTTAGAAAGGCAAAAAATTTTATAGAACCCACAAAAAAAACAATTACAAAGAAAAGTCGTCTCTCCCCAATTAATCAAGCAAATTAAAAGGAGAAAGGACCCGAAAGAACAAAATAAGATACATAAAAGACTAAATTTGACCCCAAAATAAAACAAAATTAGCATTTTGATCGTATTCATATGTATTTGCCGTTAATTGTTTTCTTATGTCTACATTTGTATGTGGTTTGACATTTTTTAGTTGCAACTACAAACTATGGGTAATGATCCAGTGAGAAGAAATCTTAAAATGAGAAGAATGAGAAATGACTATAATGGCATATTTGAGATGCATCGTCTTGAATTAGATGCATCTCTATTCATTTAGATGCACCACAATAGTTTCGAAAATGATTTTGAAGTGAAAACGATGCAAAGTAGTAATAGCCACAAATTTGACCCGCAGAGGACGAAAAATACATAGAATTCGTCTAACTTGATGAAATGCATCAAATATATATATATATATGCATCTAATTTTTAGCTAGAGAATATATTATGATGCATCTACAAGATTAGGGATGCATCTAATTCAAATTGATGCATCTCTAATGTGTTGTTATAGTTATTTCTCATCCTTCTTATTTTAAGGATTCTTCTCATTTGATCCTTACTCACTACAAACTATAATCTGTTTTGCAGAATAATTTTACAAAACTGACAGTTAAAAACTTGTACTAATTAATGATTTTTTTTTTATTATTTTTTTATTTTTTATTATTATTATTTTTTTTGCAGAATAATATTACAAAACTGACATTTAAAAACTTGTATTAAATAATGATCTATTTTTTTCCCCCTCAATTACACACCTAACGATTGTGATAATCCTGCAGTTGTTGCCATTGTATTGTTTGACGTAAGTGAAGTCCCTAACGGTAACCTCTTTGCGCTGTTTATCATATTTGAAGCCTCTTTAATATTACCGAAGTGATTTACGATTATTGACGATTCTATTAACTTCTCAACTTCCTGTTACGTATTTAACAACCTCTCCATGGCAAAGGCATATGATGTAACATAATTAGGAATAGCAGGAGACTGCTCATACGCGATAAGATTCCTCAAAATTGACTCTGTGTAATCTTCGATAAACAGCATAGGCATTGTGAAAGTAGGTTTACGCCAAGACCAGCAAAAACAGCATAAGCATTGTGAAAGTCTCTGATCATATTCGTGGACTTCTGCAAAAATGTTACCATCATAGATCGATATTACGCGTTGTCACAGGAATTATAAACATCAGATTTGGCCTTAGAATATTCATGTGTTTCATACTCAGTTACAGATCTGGCATTGTCAGGGGTACAATTGAAAGCTAACTGAGTATGAAACACATGAATATTCTAAGGCCAAATCTGATGTTTATAATTCTTGTGACAACGCTTAATGTCTATGATGGTAACATTTTTGAAGAAGTCCAAGAATATGATCAGAGACTTTGCAAAGGGGTTCATAGAAATGAAAGGACAAGTCTATCAAGGGAGGCCCCAGGTTCCAGTTTCATGATTGTTATATAGAATATATCTTGAAGAACAAAGAAAGGGATTTGATTCTCTAGTAAGATCAAGTCATGCTTTACATAAAGGCTCAACAAATTGTTGTCAAAAATTGAAGGGCTCTCGAATCTATTGCGTGTGACCAGTAAACGAGTTCTGCTATGAAACAACCATCGATAACCATCATTTTCACAAATTCATGGTCATTGAAATTGTTTATTTCCCTTCGTTACAAGCCTTGATTTGGACTATTATTTGAAGCAGCATATTGACACATGCATTATTTCATTGTTTGCTCGCGCGGGCAATTTAAATGACGAAATAGATAACTCATCTAATTACTCACTTTATGCACTTGAGCATTTTTTTTAAACGTTCTTCTTCTTCTTCGTGGAAAGGTCCAATTGAAACAACAGGAGGGGTATATGATTTTGGGCTGACACTAGGAAGCATTTCTGGAACTCTGTAAATGGAAGGTGAAAAGTGGCGGTTCACTTTTTTTTTTTTTTTTTTTTTTTTTTTTTTTTTTTTTTTTTTTTTTTTTTCCAGATTCGGCAACTGTAACTTCAATGATGTCGCAGATGCGATCTGCTGCATCTCCATGATCAATATTAATATCCTCCATTTTAATCCAAATTTGGTATTCACTATATCTAGGATTCTAGGAATTGAAGGAAAAAGGAAGACGGAGAAGTATATTAATTGGTTACCTTTCAGTTGTAAACTAGTTTACAGGTTTGGTACTTCTAAGCTTTCAAAAATTTCGCATCATTTAAGTCTATTAAGTCTTGGAATAATTAATCTGAATAGTCTCCAAAATAGGAATATTCGCACGCTGGTGCGTGGTTCAACTGATCATCTCTTCGTTAAACTTGACTTACAATCTCTTGACTTTATATATCGACTTTTTCTTCTGAATAAGCAAATTTCAAGTTTTAACATCTTTGTAACAACCAAACACATCTTGTATTTCATACACACTCGAGAATAATGGAAATACCATTGATAGTATATAACACCCGTGGATAGTGACATGGATCAATGTTCTGAAAAAGAATGTTAAGTTACTGGTTATGTTTATATGTCTTGCGTATAACTTCAATCAATATATTTTAAAAGCCAGTCAAGGACTCAAGGGTCAATTGAAGTTGTTTTCACATGTGAAACAGAAAGTTATATGTTTAGGTTAATTAGGAAGGAGAGTATGTATTATCGTTATTGTTATGAATATGTACGTGTTAAACTGAAAATTCCTTAAAGATTAAAATCTGAAAATGAGGAGTAGAATATGCTCTTTATGAACACGATCTACTTGAAACTATAATTAAGCATACAACTCTGCTCATTCCGCGTCTTAAAAAAATGGTGATCAGGCTGTGTAGACTTGACCGCCTTTTTTTTTTTTTTTTTTTTTTTTTAAGTTTTAAATTTAAACCACTTGTCTATCCAGTTAAGTATTTTTAATCTATGTATGTAAGTGAGTCTTAGCAAGGGCCAGCAATCAGCGGTCTCACTTAGGCATTGTATTGATGTTAATTAGTAGTCGAAAGTTAAATACAGCTATGTTTGGTGCAGAGCTTTTGGAGCTTTTTGAGGCGATAAGCGGTGAGCAATAAGCTTTTGAGTTTTAGTGTTCGTTTGGCAAAAGAGCAGTGAGCTTGCTTACTTTTTAGGAAGTTCATTTTTCCAATGCTTCTTTAAGAAGCTGTGAGGGGTAAGGGTGAGCATCGGCCGGTCCCGACCCGTCCCGACCCGATACCGACAAGCCCCGTAATCCGATATTGCCGGAAAACCAAACCGACTCCGACCCGAAACCAATCGGTTCGGTATCGGGACGTCGGATCGTCGGGATCGGGGATTTGTCGGTTTTCTTTGTTGTTTTCGGTTTTCATCCGCGCCCGACCCGGATACCGACAAGCCCGAATCCCGAGGTTCGCCGGAAAAACCTAACCGACTCCCGACCCGAATCGGAATCGGGATGGTCGGGATCAGGGCGTAGTCGGTAAGCGTCGGGGTATCGCTCAGCCCTAGTGAGCGGTGAGCAGTGAGCTGTGGCTACAACTCACAGCTACTGCTCACAGCTCACAGCTTCTGCTCACTGCTACTGCTCACAGCTACTTTTGCCAAACATAGCCACAGTATTTGTTTTCTACATTCCGCCTCATTGTTGGAACATCCTCAGATAAGGCAAAGGGGTGTGGGCATCTTCCTCTCCAGGACTTCGAAAAGGTACATTTGGAATACCAATAGGCATTAAATGAAAGAAAAAAGAACAATATGGATTGTATTATATATCTTTGACAATATACAAACCTGTAAACTAACATAGATTCCCAATCTCACGAGGATTGTTACACTTTGAAAAGAAAAAACTGAATTCTAAATTCAAGATTTTACTTCACAACCAAAAACTAGGAGATTATCTTTAACTTGTCACATTCACATATACAAGATAGAAATCAAGAAGATAAAGAACTTGACTTGAATAGCTTATATGGATTTCTATGAATTTCGAGTTTGAATTTGAAGCTTAATTAACTCGAGAGCTTCACGAAATCCTTTTGACTCTTCCTAAACTATAGTTATCCAAATCTTTAACGAAAAATATTACTTATGTTTCATCCTATCCCGATCCTTCTCCATTTCATCCCTCCATCTCTGTCTTCCTCTTTCAATAAATTCTTTACTTCTTCTTTCAAGATCATCTTCAAGCGGTTGTGCCTCTTCTTCATCTTCAGCATCTTCCTCAATGCCATTGGATGCACTTTTGCCTTCATCATCATCAGGAATGCCATTGCCATCGGGTGCACTTTTGCATTCATCATCATCATCAGGAATGCCATCGGGTACACTATTGCATCCATCATTATCATCAGCATCATTGATGTCATTTTCAGACTCAGAACAACTTCCACCTTCTTTTCCCACTTCCGTGTCCTCATACATGAGCGAGGTAATCAATACCTCAAATAATACATCTTCACCAGAAGATCTTGAGCCTCTATTAATAACGACGCTTAAAGCGGTGTTGAACGTCAAGAAAACAAGAAATCGCCACCCCGAGAGACCAAAAATTAAGAGAAATGAAAGACAAGCAATTAAACATAGAACAAGTAATGAAATTACGTAAACCATATATTTTTCATTCCTGTTTGTTTTGTTTCATATAAGTTGAGATAATTAAACATTCAATAACGATGTGTATATATAAGTTAATTGGTTGGGTACCTTGAGTCACAAGGTAGTATAGCTAGTAATTTTCATGAAACTCAATTTACGTGTCATTTTTAAGAAGATTAGAAATAACTAATTAAAAATCATGCAAGTACTTGGAAATTTCATGAACTTTTAATTAATCAGCTTATATAAGAAGTTTTATATGTTATGTCATGTTCTATAGTCACATCAGGAAACGATCGGGTCATATACAAACAAGTGTTGTAGAAATATACATTTATCACCTTTTAGAATTGACAATTATCATTTTGTTTACTACAATAATGTAACACATGATATAATACTCCCTCCGTTCCAAAATTATTGTCCAATTTGAATTTTCAAAGTCAAATAAGTTCAACTTTGACCATAAATATATATTTGTTATTATATAATACTTGATAAAAAATTATACCATTGAAAAGTACACTTAAAACCCAATCCGTTTATATATTTTGCATCAAATATTATATAACACCCACAAAAATATTTAAGGTCAAATTTAAAGAAGAAAGACTAAAAAAGTCAATAGTGGACAATAAATTTGGGACGGAGAGAGTAATAATTAAGATGACAATATAAGATAGCGTAATATTTGAAACTCATTTTTATTCTGTAGCTCATCTTAATTCCTAGCTAGCATATACCGTCCTCTGCATCGGAAGTTAAACTAGTGGATTTAGTTTGATTTCATAATAACATGAATTCTTAATAAGACCGGTAATCCCCATAGACATGCCCATTCTCGGCAACTTCACCATTGCCCCTCTTCTCAAAGCCCTTCTTCGTCTTATT